>APFE030708465.1:39441-69441 GCA_000404065.3 Pinus taeda
TTTTATTTAAAATCAATTAATTTAATTCTTTATGTATAATTTCATTTTATATATTTATATTGTTATATTTTGTTTATTAAGAATTAAAACATTAATTTAATTTAACTTGACTTAATTAATATAATTACTTAAATTCAATTAAATAATTAATTTGCTTTAACTAATTAATTAATCAAACCTTCGAAATGGAAGACCCTTTTTGTTCTTATGCTTCCAAGGGTCCGGAGGGGTTTACTTGTCTGATCAGTGGAAGCCAATTTCCATTGATTTCACTCCCATTGTCCCTGTTGAGATTCTGCAGAAATTTCATAATTTCAATGGCCTCTCTGATTTTCCTTTTGTGATGGTTGTCCTCTCTTGCAATTACCTTGGCTTCTTCCAAACACGTATGATGCTTGGTCTTGGACAAGTGCTCTGCAAGGGCTGATGTACGGGATCTTTCATTCTCCATCCTCTTTTCTACTGATTAGAACGTCTAGAAAGGGGATCTTATCATTCTCTTCTAGCTCCATAGTAAATTTGATTTCAGAAGATATAGAGTTAAGATGATTGAAGAACCTCTCAAGCTCTACCTTACCATGAGTCCAATTTAGGTTGGTGTCATCGACAAATCTTTTCCACCATGTTGGCTTCAAGTGGAATGAGTCAAGGGCTTTTCTCTCAAAGTACTCCATGTATAGGTTGGCGAAAATAGGCGAGAGTGGGGAACCCATGGTGACCCCAGAAATTTGTTCATAATAGTGATCTTGAAAACTGAAAAAAGTGGACCGTAAATAGATTTCTGCTAGCTTCGATGTTTCAGGATCGATGGCCATCCTTATAACATGAACAGCTTCATCAAGGGGAATCTTTGTAAACAAGGATACGACATCAAAGCTTACTAGAATATCATCTTTATCCACCCTTTTATCCCTAATAAGCTTTACAAAATCAGTTGAGTCTTTTATAAAAGAGTCTTTGTTACCAACCAAGGGTTTTAGGATCTTAGCTACATACTTAGCTAATTCATAGGTAGCAGAACCAATGGTGTTAACAATTGGTCTAAGAGGGACCCCTTCCTTATGGATTTTTGGTAATCCGTAGATTATAGGAATAACCTCACAGGAGGGAATCAGCTTCTTTTTTATTTTATCCTCTAGGTTGGTTTCCATGATGGCTTTCTTGACCTGCTTTATCACCTTGGGAATAGGGTTGGAATTGACCTGCTTTAAGACTAAATTTGATTTTAATTCACAATTTAATTCAAGGAAAAATTAAATTGGAATATTCTTGTTGCCATATTTCAAAAATCCCTCTCAACAATAAAGGGATTATCTACCACCCTAATCCTGTCTCTATGGAACTCGAATTTACACTTTGACAATGCCTTTGTCAAAATGTCAACATCTTGCTCCTCTGTCGAAATATACTGCAACAACATGATCCTCTCATCCTGTGAAAAGCCATAGGCAACAAGTCTTTCCTTATGCTTCTCCACACTACCATCAGCAGCTTGCTTTACCTTGTAAAGCCAACGAGAATTCACAACTAACTTGTTCTCCGGTATCAGAACCACGTCTCAAACACTATTACAAACTATGGAGTCATACTCCTCCACCATAACATCAACCCAAAATCGGCTACTGCACTACTTACTCAGAGGAAGATGGCTCAGTCTCAACACATTCCCTAGCAAGGGCCATGTATCTATTGCACCTCTCAAGTGACCTCCTCTGTCTGCGCTAAGAATATGGTGCTTCTACATTCTCTCTCGCATCCTCCAACAATCTGTCATCTTCTCTTTTGCGCTTTCATCCATCTCTAGAAGACTTTGTTTGAGTGGATGTCTCCACTCCTAGAACCTCTACGTGCTACTGCTCCACATCAGTTAGAGGCTCTTCCTCCTTAGGTACCAACAGTTCCTCAACAGCCTGTAATTGGAGCTCCCTCTCAAGGGAAAATCGCATAGCCTTTTGCTCATCAAACTTGAGATATCTGTGAATCACTGTGCTCCAACTAGTAGGCAAGTACACCTGATAGTTGTGAGGTGTATCAGTGTACCCCACAAATATCCCCAACTCTATTGTCAGCTCAAGATTATTTCGTGCATCCTTTCTCACATGGAAATATACCGATGAGCTAAAGATACTAAAGTAACCCATATCTACTCTCTTACCAGAGAAAGCTTCCTCTAGTGTCTTCATCCCAAGTATGTGATGTGGGCTTCTATTCTACAAATAGACTGTTGTGTTACATGCCTCAACCCACAAGTGAAGTGGTAGGCCTTGGTCATGCAACATTGCCTATGCTGCCCCTACAATAGTTATGTTCGTCCTCTCGACCACCCCATTCTACTATGGGTTATGAGGTTCCGTCAACTCTTGTTTAATTTCTTCTGCTGCACAAAAGTCCTTAAACTCTTGATAGACATATTATCCACCGTTGTTGCTTCTCAAGGCCTTCATATTCTTCCCTGACACTTTCTCGACCAAAGATTTGAACTCACAAAACTTTGTGAAATTTTGCTCCTTCTTCTGCATGAAAAAAATCCAACATTTACCAGAATAGTCATCAATTAAAATCACATAATACCTTTGCTTCACTATGGATGCCATCAAGAATGGTCCACACAAATCAATATGAACTCACTCTAATATATCCTCTGCTCGACTATATCGATCATGAAAGGAAGACTTGGTGTACTTTTCCAAGGTAGAACCTTTGCATGTGTCAACTTGCTCAAGTTTACCTTTGGGAAGTCCTGTAGACATCTGTTGCATTATATTCAAAGACCCATGATGCAAACGGCCCAACCACCTATGCTACAACTTGCCAATGTCTTGGCTTTGCACCAATTATGCTTTCATACTCAATGTGGCACAATCATCTACCTCTAGTTTATAAAGATTCTTCACCCAAATCCCTATCCTCTTGGTCTGACCTGTGGCTATGTGTCTTAGGAATGCCTTTCCTTTACTAAAGACAACATCATAGCCTTTATCCTCGAACGTTGTGACTGATAACAAGTTCTTCTTCAGTCCAGGCACATACATCACATCTGTCAAGGTGAGAGGAGCTCCACGCTCCCTCTGAAAAGAAATCGTGCCCACTCCTAAAACATTATACCTTCCATCATCACCCATCTCTATGCACATATTGATGTCTTTCTCCTCCAAGGCACTGAATAAATTTTTATCACCGATCATGTGGAATGAGGCTCCACTATGAAGATACTAGACACAATCCATCATCGATGACACCATGTATGTGACCAAGGTAAAGTACATTTTGAACTGAGAGCCTAATGCCTCAGCTTCCGATCCTTCTTAGGATCCCTTCTTGGACTTCTTCAATGAGAAATTAGTCTCATAATGCATCTTGTGACAATTAAAGCATCTTACTTTAGACATGTCACCCTTCTTCCCTCCATGAGAAGAATTCAGTTTGGAATGGGAAGCCTTCCCCTTCCCTTTCCTTGACTTACTTGCTAAGGCTAGATTTTATTCATCATCATTCTTTGATGAAGAACTATCTTGTGTGCTTCTCTTGATCTCCTCCTGCATAAGATCCAACCACATTCATTCCCAATCTGGCAGTTTCTCCCTTCCATTCACAGAGTCCTGGTAGTTATTCCAACTCTTTGGAAGGCCAAGGAGACTGAGGCTCACCATATCATCATCGGCAGTAGTTATTCCCACATTAGCAAGCTCATCTCTTTAGGTGGTGAGCTTGTTCAGATATGTGGAAATAGTATCTCCCTTCTCCCTCTTGATTCTTCAAATCTTATCCTTGAGCACCAATTTCCTTTGGTCGCTACTATTCTGGTCGAGGTCCTTCAATGTCTTCCACATTGAAAATGGAGTATCCTTCACATAGAGACTTGAGACAATATGGTCTCAAACTCCCTCAAGGATGATCCATATCGCCTTCGCCACACACTTCTTCCACTCAGCCAACTCTTGTGCATTAGTTGAAGCTGGCTTTGGGATTTCTTGATCATTGAATTCCTTTCAGCCAATGTCTTCTAATACAACCTCCATTTTATCTTTCCATGTTATGTAATTCGAGCTACCTTCCAAGCCATACTCGAGTCTCAAGCCATAGAATTACATTGGCCAATATTGAAGCATGATATGCATTTGATTTTCACCTGCAACGCCAAACTTCAAACTTTGAATTCTCTGCTCAGTATATTGCTCACAGCTCTGATACCATGTAGAAAATTTGTGATAGGTTAACTTGATAATGTAATATAAATCAAAGTAGAATACTATAACCTACTTCTACTATCAATTTGTGGAAACTTAAAGATCAATTTAAACAATATAACGAGAAGAAGAAGAATCAATGGCACAATACACATGAAAATATGTTGGGGAAAGCCTTAGCTAAAAACCCCACACTATTGTATTATCATACATGGTAGAAATACATAAGAATTATACAAATCCTTAACTCTCACAGCTAGCCAGCTCTCAGTACAATCCTCATTGATGCTCACAGGAAATCTTGGCTTCTCTCAAGCCTTCCTCTCTGCCCTCCAAGATCTTATTTCCTTGCGTTGTTCCTTGTGCATGATTATACTTTTACCAAGTAGAAAATCAAGCCTTCAAAATTGTGCAATCCTCAAGGATAAATCCTTGAATGTATGCATGAGTTTTCTCCATGAGAAAACACACACAATTGATAGTACACTATCCTTGAACATTAATCTCAACTGGGTCTTTCTTAGAATAGATGTGCATGAGTTTCTAATGAGGGAATCTTCAGTTAACTGGAGTAGCACTGGTTGAGTGTATTAATGCATCAACTGACTGTTATCTCATTATTAGTTCGTCAAACAGTTTGGAACTAATTTAACTAGACTTAACTCAATAAACTGAGTTAACTAATTACAACTCAAATATAACTCAATATTATCTCTTTAATTTAAGGGATAACTCTTACATGACTTTAGAAATACTTCTAACTTGAATTTCTCCAACTAATTAATTTAAAATAAATTAATTAATTGTTTCCAAGTATCTGTTAAGAATAAATTCAATTTTAATTGAAAATTTAATTCAAGGACAAATTAAATTGGAATATTCTTTTTGCCATATTTCAACATCAAGTCTTCAATCACCTATGTTGGGAGAGCTCTCACCAATTCAACCTCAACAAAAGGAAAATGTTTCCTACAAGAAGCATAAGCAATCATACAAGAAACTTTGTCAAACCTACAAGAAACATAGAAAAGAGACCAGGAAAGGCTGCAAGGGAAAAGGGAAGGAAAAGAGGAAGGAATTGCTAAAGAAAAAATAGGGGAAGAGGCCCTGGAGCTGAAGTAGCCTAGTGCACAGCCAAACCTCATCTCCTACTACAGGTTCATTGAACCAGGTAGGGTGATACCATAAAAATATGGCATTCCTCTATTCTTTGAAATTGAAAAAGAGAGAGCAAGGACACATAGGTGGAAGACATTAGGTTGGGTCATGATCCGAAATTAAGAGCTGGAGAGACAACAAAGTGTAGAAGTATCATCATTTAGGCCACCAAGAAAAGACACTTCAGATATCAAAAAGAATTTTATAGAAATAAAGGCCAGAAATGATCCATTGAGGATCCAGGTTTACAATCAATATTTGAAAATGGCTCCCACTAATCAAAATAGATTGATGTCAGCCTATGACATCAAAGAAGGTAAAACGACAATGAATTTTTTCAAACCTAAAGTGCAACAACCTCAGTCAGCAGCAGATTACCTTACATTACCTCAGATCAAGTTCTACAAACTTCACGTCTTTCGAATTATGAACCTCCACTTTGTTTTCCTTGCTCTCTCTCATTACTATGTGTTTGAGGACCCCTTTCCTCTGTCAGACCTTCATGTTACACAAACATCAACCCAAGGGCCCGCCTCCTTATCTGCAAAATTTCTTCACAGATATGGGAAGACTCATTGCTGATATGATATCTTTAGTTATGGGATTCAACACTAGTGAGTATGTTGATGAGTTAACCCTAGTGTTGTTGTCAATCTTTACTCCCCAACAGCCCCCTACGGTTAAGTATGATTATGCCTCCTTTATTGCTAATAAGATTCATGACAAATTCTTGAGACTAGAAAATGAAAGAGTTTTCAAGTATGCCACCTTCATATATCATCTCATGTTGTATTATCAGTCAGAAAACTTCCATTTCCCTATCTTGAAACTCGATACAAAAGGCAATCCAAGGTTTTTTATCTTTTGGAGTTCCATCTTCCATGAATCCTTTGATTCCCCTTACTCCTATAATGAGTTCATTGATCAATTTTTTCATCCAGCAACCACCTTATTGACAGGGTTTTCCCCTCCTAGGATCAGTGGTGACATTAAAAGGATCCTTCAGCTCTCCAAGCAGCACATAATAGGTGATTGTTACCTATACAAGAACCATACAGAAATTAGGATATATGGGTGTGAGTTGTACCCTTTCAAGTTACCAAAATATGTCCCAATGAGACTGTTTGCATTGGAGTATTTCAGACAAATGATAAATTCAGACTTGGTTCATTTTTACAAAGCCAAAAATAAAGCTCAACTCAGAATCAAGAATCAATTAGGCCCTTTTTTCTGCAGCACCAGGGAAGCATGGAGAGAAGCAGAAAGGATTTTAGAAGATCACCTTAAGCTACACAAAAGTTTTGGTTGGATGCCATATGACCCTCATAGCTTCATATGTGATAGAAGAATGAAGAATATACTGTCACCATATATACACCATAGAATCCCACAGATTGAACAATTTGCTATTATGGAAGAATGGAGGGAAGGGACCTTAGTAGAAACTGATAGTGAATGGGTCAATATAGAAAATGTTATAAGGGATCTTGAGAAAACACTTGACCTAGATTATTTTGGGCAGGTACGATTTGAGTCTTCTCAAAGGTCAAGTTTTAGTGCCTCTACAGCTGAAACATCTCAACATCACTCACAGGATGCCTGCACACCAGTTACAAGAACATCCAAGGGAAATGGACTAGAGACCAGCACTCAAGCTACAGAGGAATCTATAATGTATAAACAACCTGAAACTTCTAAGGAACAAGCCCAAGTGCACACTCCTCCAACTCAAGGCAATGTGGGAGAACCCCCAATCTTGCACACTCCTCTGAATGAAGAAAGGAATAAAAAAAGAGACAGGGAGTTAGCTACCTCTACTAGTGGATCCTCAGAACAGCTTGGTGCTAAAAGGCAAAGGCTAAATCCTCTTTCAAAGGAATAATTTTTTGAAGAGACTACTGATAGTAAAAGAAAAGAAGGTGTAGCTATTCATCAAACTTTCCAAGTAGGTGGGACAGCTACTAGCTCATAGAGACAGGAGCTGGAGAGACAACAAAGTGCAGAAGTATCATCATTTAGGCCACCAGGAAAAGACACTTCAGATACCAAAAATAAGTTTATAGAAATAAAAGCTAGAAATGATCCATTGAGGATCCAGGTTTACAATCAATATTTGAAAATGGCTCCCACTAATCAAAATAGATTGATGTCAGGTTATGACATTAAAGAAGGTAAAATGAAAATGAGTTTTTTCAAACCTAGAGCGCAACAACCTTAGTTAGTAGTAGATTACCTCAAAACCAATTTTGAGGTCATGGCAAAGGACATTCATCCCTTGGACCAAATTGAGTTGCACAAACAGACAGGGGAAATGATCTATTCTACATTGACTGGTAAGGCCATGATGGCCCAAAGGCTTGAAAATTCTTTGAATAATACAACTACCCAATTATAGCTAGATAAAGCCTCTTCACAGGCTAAAGATAATAGAATAAAATCTTTAGAGGAATTGATCATTGGGTTGGGTCATGATCTAAAAGATGTGAAGGCTGTAGAAGCCTTAATCAAAAATAAAGATGAAGATATAGTTGCCTTAAGAAAGCAGCTGAAATTGCATCCTTTAAAACATCCTCAGACTGTTGAGGTCATAGAACAAAGGTTTGAAGAAGACCTTATGGACTTGCTCCTAAAGCTCAATGAACGATTGAACGAGACCAAGCAAGAGCTAAAAAAATCATTGAACGACAAGCAGGGAGAGTCGACCTCCCAGCCTCCCAATGTGATAGTAGTAGTCTCAATTGTGGTCCCTTCAACCCTTGGAACAGCTTTGGCTCCAAATACCCCCTTAGTCACAGCTGAGACAGTCACAGGTACAACAACAACAGGAACAACACAGGAAAACACTTCAAGTTTAAGCACAGAGGAACTGATAAAATCAATAGAGGAGATGAAGCTCCAAGTGTCAGAGTTGCAAAAGGTGAAAGAATAATGTGATACCTTGGAATAGAAATATGACCTTCCAAAGATAAATGTTTCAAAAAAAGTGAGGGAAATTAAGGGGTTAGAACAAAAAGTGAAATCATTGGAAAAGGACCTCACATTTGACAAACCCTTGGCAGATATTAGAAGGATTCTTTGGACCAAAATCACTCAATAAATTAATGATGATTGGCCATCAATCCAAATAATATTTGAACAAATTGATTTAGCAAAAGCATCCCTAGAAGAGATTCAGAGGACAAAAGTAGAATTAGGGAGGATGCCTGAGGAAGCCACCAGGCTCACAAATTTTCTGAAGAGCAAGAATAAGTACCAGCTTCAAGAACTAGGCATTGCATATAGAACAAGGACTATTCAAGAAGTCAAAAAAGTATTAAATAAAAGGTCTCTGATGCAAAATTTGGAAAGAAGATACCAAAGCATGTAGGAGGAAATTAATGCTTTTATGGAAAAATTTGGTGTTTTCCAGAACAAAGGGCTACCAAGTCCTTTAGTTATAAATGATAAATTGATGAGACACATATATTATGTTGATAAACTAGATAGATATGCAAATAACGAGGCAAGTTCATCAACCAACACATCAGCACCAAAGGCACTGCCTACGGGCAGAGTTCTCTATGACAATCTAGAGAACCTCTTCTATCTTGAACATGAACTAAAGCATTTGTTTCCAGTTCAGCCTACCTTTTTCAGATACACAGAGACTGATGAAATACTCAGAAAAATTCAAAGAACTAAAATACCACAGCCATAATGGTGGGAAGAAATGCTAGAAATTTTGTAATTTGTCCTTAATAAAAAGTAAATTTTGATTATTTACTACAGTCAATGGTGGTAAAGAAGATAAACAGAGATCAAATAGGTAAAGAGTATCAAAGCAGGTTAAAGTGTATCAGTAAGAAGATGAAAAGCAGAACAGCGAGCACAGAATCACATCAAAGACAACAAGATGCCCAATCATAGGGCCAGACTCCAGCATATTGAAAAGAATAGGGACAGGAAACCATCAATTTGCCCCTATCTGCTATCTATGAGACTATCTGCCTCCATGTAACATCTAGTTAGTCATCTCAGAATATATCTCACTTTGTTATGAGATATTTTATTGTAAAGTTTTTGTATAAATACTCCTTCATTCGGAGTATTGTGGGTGGATTTTTAGACATTTTTGTAAAACTAATTAATTTGGAATAAAGTGTTGTTTGACCAATTTTGCACGGCTGGATAGATGAAGAATTAATGCAAAGGACTTTTCATAGGATTCATGTGTCAAGCACTGGACAAATAAGTATTTTGTATCTCATGTGATATTGTTTTCTTATTTATTATATCAATTATGTTTCATATCTGAATATTAAAATGAAAAAGAATAATTCAGAAAGTGTTTTAGTGCAGTCTGTCTTCAATTGTTTTTATTCTCAATGTTTTCTTCTAAAATAGCATAAACAGTGAATTCATAATTGCTCTTGTTTCCTAGTTTACTCATTTTGATCATTTAGTAAAGAATTCGTAATTGCTCTTTAGTGGTGATTAGTCAAGTTCTCTTCTCTTAAAACATGTTGAAGGGTTCTTAATTTCCCTTCATCCCTTTTAAGTCCATCTCATCTTTTCAAGTCTCTATTTGCTCCTTGTTTAGCTATCTTGCCCTATGAAGCCATCCTTTATTGAGAAACCAAATCCAGTTGAGCTATTTTCTTTGACTCTATTAGCCCAATGGCCTAAACTATTCAGTTCTAACCCTCTACTATTGAATTTCACCACCAAATACAACCAAAAACCCCAAAGCTTTCATAACTATCCTAAAACCTTATAAGCAAAGCTAAAACTTAAAGAGAGAGCCGTCTCTAGGTACAAATTGGCTAAATTTTGTACCCAAAAGTTGGTTTGTGGTTACCTCGGACCCCTTTCCTCTTCTTACAACTTTTAGGAAAATTTGAATGATAACATGGTCAACATAACGATTAAACTACCTTGTATTCATTATAAAGTTTGGCATATATACTATTTATAAAATAAGAGTATTAAACACATTTAGGTGATCTACAATTTCCATATATTCTTTTATATACAAGTTGTACAACTTTCTCTTTAAATGAATTATGTTCGTTAAGTATTTTGTCATGTATAGACCTTCAAACTTGGTCCAAAAGCCTTTTGTTGTCACTTCTTAGATGATATTAAGTAAAACATTTGCAGTGAGACACAAACAAGTTATATTGGGGTTCATTTTCATAGGCTTCGTAGTCTTACCCCCTAGTGTCTTATGAAACCCTTGTTGTACTACTAGATCATGTTTTTTTAACTTTCACAATTTCATAATTGTTTTTCCTATTAAATTTTTCAGCTTCAATTTTTGCATTCGCCATAATTCTTTATAGGGACTCTCCTTCCAATATTTGAGAAATTTGAATTAAATAAAAAAATAAATGCTTTTAGTAAATCCCATTTACAATATTAAATTACTTGTTTCATAAACCCTACTCTATTTATAAAAACCCAATAAATTCTATGTTGAAAATAACAAGAAGAAATTTTAAAAATAGCATCTAGAAATTCTAATTTAATTTTTCGTTGAATTAAATTGTGAATTAAATAAAAATTCTATTCTCATAGCAACTCGTAATAGTGTTTTTTTTAACACAATCAGTTACTTTTTATATATTGCAAAAAAGGGGAAAGGAAGCTAGTTCCTTATACAATCTGAGGAGGGCTAGATCAAAGTAGAACACAACAAGGACGACAGTCCCCACAGCTACTTTAACAACCCTATTTCTTAAAAACTTCAAAAAATAAAAAATGTGACTTGAGCACTAAAAGCCTTGCGAAGAGACCAAACCCACACTTGACATTGAAACAACGGATTTAGCCAAAAACCTACACTTAACTTTGGAAAAGGCGAACAATAAAACATACACACGTGGCTAAAGTTATTCTTTTCCACAACCTTGGTGCAAATATCGAAACTGACCTTTATTAGGATCAATCTCCACCACAGATTTCCTTCGCAAAATCTGACAGACACCACCTAGCGCCAAGCTTTCAACCTACATGTTTCTCTACTCCTGTCGATCCCCACACAATAGATCCAATAGCAATCAAGGATTCCGGGTGAGAAAACTGTTGGGAGAATACCCGCTTGATAAAGTAGTATTCTCACCCCTCCTACTTGCTACGTGTCCAACGGTGAATGGAATCGGGGGGTTCCCTCCTGAAACCACTTTTCACTTAATCACCTCTCGATAAACCACTCTTGCGTATTCTCGCATTTCCTCTTTCACTAAGTCTTGCATAAGTTAGTGCCCGATGACCCTTGATCTGCCTCCATCGAGTTCCTCTCTCAATACTTCTGATGTCATTCCTGATCCATTGATCTCTAGATCCAACAGATCCTATGCGAGGGTTCTTCATTTGTCTCCTCATGCTATCTTTGCAGCAAATCTTTGATGTTTTATGGTTTTTGGTTCTAATACAGGGATCTCTATTTAGGGGAGACTTTCTGCTATTGAATTCCTTACAATCTTGGGTTGCCTCGATGCTTACGTAGGCGAACTTGGAGACCTGATTGTTACTTGCAATACCTTTACGGTCCAAGCATTATATATGTTTTAACCCCGTACAGAAATTACTTGCATACAAATTCTAAAACACAGAAAAGAAACAATGCAAGAGCATAACACATAAAACACATATACACAGAGATTTTCCCCTGGATCCCAAAACCGGGACTACCAGCATGATTTTTCATTATGTTCCTTTCAATTTTATAATTCATATTTATACATGTTGAAGCATCTAATACCATGGACTGAAAACCATCGCATCCAATACCGTGGACCGAAAACCATCGTGTCCAATACCATGGACCGAAAACTATCGCATCCAAAACATGTGCATAAATCATACACAAAACTGTAGGTGGGTTCGCCCAACCTAACATAGTGTACAAAACCAAAAATTTTTAGGGTGCCACCCCGGACCCCTTAAAGTGGGGTTATGGGTATGCTCAAACCCCCTATGAACCCCGCCCCCCCCCCCCCACCCACCACCACACAATCGGCACAACGAAAGGGGGCTCCGGCCCCCATCTAACCCCGGTTAACTCATGGGCTAAGTTGTGGAAAGAATATAAACACAACCCAACATTCTCCACGTGTTGTTTCTTTCATAGGGGGCACAAAATAGCTAGTCATTTTCGAGCCCTGAATGCCCATTATCTTCTTCACCAAGAGAACTTCTCAAGCTCACAGATTTTTTCAATGCACTGCAGTATTCTCAAAGTGTCCACCTTTACCAGCAACACCTTTTTGTCTTTTATCATATCCCTCACAAAGTGATACTGAACATCAATGTGCTTTGTCTTTGAATGATATGCAGGGTTCTTTGTCAAGAAAATTGGACTTTGGCTGTCACAGTCTATCTTCAAATCATGGATAATTTCTTTGTCATTTCCAACCGGCAACATATCATCCACATACAAAACTAGATAAATAACATGGTCACGAATTAATTTAAAATACACACAGTGATCTGCTTTGCTTCTAGTGAAGCCAAGTCCCTATGTAAATGTATCAAATTTCTAATACCACATCCTTGGTGACTGTTTTAACCCATACAGAGACTTCTTTAACTTGCATACCAGTTCTTTCTTACCCTTCACCGTAAAGCATTGAGGTTTCTTCATGTATATTTCCTCTTCTAGATCCCCATGAAGAAATGTTTTCTTCACATCCATCTGTTCTACCTCAAAATCAAAAGTAGCAGCAACAGATAAAAGTAATCTAATAGAAGTTACCTCGGCAACAAGACAAAAAATATCACCAAAATCAATTCCCGGTACCTAGGAATAACCTTTTGCTACCAACTGAGCTTTGTATTTCTCCACCTTTCCTTCTGCATTTGTCTTCTTCTTGAACACCCATTTGTTGCCAATGTGTTTCCTTCCAGCCGGCAACTCTACCAGATCCCAAGCCTCATTTTTGTGCAAAGATGTCATTTCATCAACCATTGCCTCTTTCCAAAGTTTGCCATCCTTTGAATCTACTACTTCCTTCACAATTTTGGGATCATCGTCAGTAACAGATAAAGAAAAAATTGAACAGAAAGCAGACGGACTTTACCTTTCTAGTTACTTTCTTACTCGAACTGATCTTCTCACACCCGGAGTTTGTGGCTCTTCATCTTCTGATTCCTCCTCTGCTGTAGAGTCTGAATCTTCCTCCTTAAGCTCAAACTCTATCTTCTCAGGTTCCTTTGGTTGGAATTCATGTTTAATAACACCTTTTACATCTTTGAACACCACATATCAGTTGTACACAACCTTCCTTGTGACTGGGTTCCAAAGCTTATAACCCTCTAAACCATCCTTATACCCAATAAATATGCATTTTTCAGATTTACTATCCAAATTGGTTCGTTTCTCCTTTGGAACATGTACATATGCATCGCATCCAAATACTCTCAGAAGTGAAAGAGAGAGTTTCTTACTAGTCCATACCTCTTCTGTAGTCTTATCCTCCAACCTTGATGAAGGTGACATGTTGACCAGGTAACATGCAGTATCCACTACCTCTCCCTAGAATTCTTGTCCTAACCCGGCACCACTGAGCATGCTTCTTGCCCTTTCCATCAATGTCTTATTCATTCTTTCCGCAACTCTATTTTGTTGAGGTGTATATGGAGTATTCTTCTATCATGTTATACCACACTTCTTACAGAATGCTTCAAATTCCTTTCTGCAAAACTCTCCACCGTCATCTATCCTCAACACCTTTATCTTCTTCTTTGTCTGGTTTTCCACTAGAGCCTTGAATTCTTTAAACTTGTCAAAGGCTTCAGATTTATTCTTAAGGAAATATATCCATGTATTCCTTAAGAAGTCATTTATAAATGATACATAGTACATAGACTTACCCAGTGATGAAACCTTCACAGGTCCAAACACATCACTGTGCACAAGTTATCTGTTTCGCCCTCTTACTACCAGGGGGGAAACTCACTCGATTCTAGTTCCCATATACACAATTTTCGCAGAAATCAAAATCCAAAGAGCTATTACTCTCAAAGGCCCTTCTCTCCAATATGTCCAAGCCTTTGATGCCACAACATGGTCTTCTCTCCAGAGACCACTAGATTTTCTGCTCCACTTTCAGGAACCACAGAACTATTGCACCCATCAATAACAGTGCTATCTTGTAGCTTGTACAGAATTCCAATCCAAACTCTCCACATCAATACCAGTGCTCCCCGAACCATCTTGTAGGTATCCTTCTCGAACACTGCTTTTACACCTGCATGATCCAATTTGCTTATAGAAATCATATTTCTAGCTAATGCAAGAATATGCAGAACACCCAGAACTGTTCTAACCCTTCCACCTTGTAACTTCAACTTTACTTTTCTGCAACCAACTATTCTAGCCTTTCTATCATACCCGAAGAAGACATCACCACCATCGTATTTCTCATACTCACAAAACCACTCTCTATGGGGAGTGAAGTGAAAGGATGCACCTGAGTCAATCAACCACACCTCATGATCTAATGTGTACTTGAAGAAGCCAAGTACACATCCCCACCTTCATAGGAGGTAGTTTTCGCCTCTAGAGAAGGAGAATCATCAGATCGCTTTCCTTGATCAAGAGCTTTAGATTTATAGTCCCTTTTGTAGTGCCCTTCCTTTCCGCATTTCCATCACACCACCTTTACAGGTTTTCCTGGAGATTTAGATCTCCCACCCGAGGACTTATTTTCGTTTCTATTTTGGGGCCGTCCTCATACAGACAAGGCATCACCATTCTGGCTCTCCATATTTTTCCGTCTCATCTCCTCCGTCAGTAATGATGAGACTATTTCATCAAACTGCAAAGTAGTTGCATTGCTACCTATTGCAATAACCAGACTATCCCATGGATCTGGTAGAGAACACAACAAACTGATGCACTTATCTTCATCTGAAATTTTAATATCAACAGATGCTAACTGACTTACCACAGTATTAAATTCATTCAGATGCTCTGTCACTGAGTCTCCATCTTTCATCCTCAGGTTATACAATGTCTTCTAGAGGAACAGTTTATTCACCAGAGACTTAGATTGGTACAAAGTCCCTAACTTGTCCCACAAAGCCTTCGCCGTAGCTTCCCCTAATACATTCAACAATACCGAATCTAAGATGCACAATCGTATTGTGATCTTTGCTTTCTGATCCAACTTCTTCTATTCTTCATCGGACACTCTCGTTGGTTTAGTGCCCGGATCTACCATGATCCACTAATCTTTATCCACCAACAGATCCTCCATCTTGAGTTTCCACAACTCAAAACTCTGACCATTAAATTTCTCGATCTCTATCTTTCCACTGCTCGCCATCTTCTTTCACCACCTAAATCAATCTTGCAGATCTCCCACTAAATAGGGTCTACCATAGGCCCGATCGAAACCCCTCAGTAACAAAGGTGTCCCCTTGAAACCAAAATTGCTCTGATACCAAATGTAGGTTTTAACCTCGTACAGAAATTACCTACATACGAATTCTAAAACACAGAAAATAAACAATGCGACAGCATAACACATAAAACACATATACACAGATATTTTCCACTAGATCCCAAAACCGAGACTACCAGCTTGATTTTTCATTATGTTCCTTTCAGTGTTATAATACATATTTATACATGCCGAAGCATCGAATACCATGGACCGAAAACCATCACATCTAAAACATGTGCGAAAATCATGCACAAAACCGGTTAGTCCACCCAACCTAACATAGGGTCCAAAACCATAAAGTGGGGTTACGGGTACCCCTCAAACCCCCTGTTAACTATGTGGAAAGAATATAACACAACCCAACATTTGGTGGTGCCGCACCTCGCCGGCATGGTTAAAAGACTACAGTAGGCTTAGGGACGTGATAGGGTGGGTCAGGCGAGGGCGTCCATGTGAACTCGTTCGGGCGGGTCGGGTGAGGGCGCGCCCGGGTGAACAAGCTCGTATAAAAAAATGCTAAGTTGTCACCCGAGGTTGGCTTTGTGCACATTCGTGCAGCTCATTTTTCCAACTCTCCCTTGTCCCCTCATTTCGGCGAGTCATTTGAGGGCGTGCATGTGAGCTTGTTCGGGTGGGTCGGGCGAGGGCGCGCCCAGGCGAACAAGCCCGTATCAAAAAATGCTAAGTTGTGACCCAAGATTGGCTTTGTGCATGTTCGTGCACCTCGTTTACCCGGCTCTCCCTTGTCCCTTCATTTCAGTGAGTCGTTTGAGGGCGTGCGTGTGGGCTCGTTCGGGCGGGTCGGGCGAGGGAATCCATGCGAACTCGTTCGGGCGGGTCGGGCGAGGGCGTCTGTGTGAACTCGTTCGGGTGGTTCGGGCGAGGGCGTCCATGTGAACTCGTTTGGGTGGGTCGGCCGAGGGCGTCCGTGTGAACTCGTTCGAGTAAGTCGGGCAAGGGCGCGCCTGGGCGAACGAGCCCGTATAAAAAAATGCTAAGTTGTGACCCGAGGTTGGCTTTGTGCACGTTTGTGCAACTCGTTTGCCTAGCTCTCCCTTGTCCCTTCATTTTGATGAGTTGTTTGAGGGCGTGCGTGTGATCTCGTTCGGGCGGGTCGGGCGAGGGCGTCCGTGTGAACTCGTTCAGGCGTGTCATGCCCCCAATTCGTTTTTCCTTTAATTGGCCAGGTTCGGCACCACCTAAGTAACCAGCATTTTCCATTATTATGTTACTTTATGAACTACGCCTTCATTCATTCATATTAACCATGAAATACTTTATAATGTGCGGAAACCATCATAATAACATGATAAACGATAACAAGAACACCAGCAATATGCAAACGAAGAACTTTTATTATATATGTGAGAAATAGTACAATGGCCGGGAGCGTCACTCCATCGGCGTGCATAAATGAGGTTGGGTGCCCGCCCGTGCAAGAGCGAACGACGGTCTCACCACAACTCTCACCCAATATACAATCAAACAACACAACTTTTCCCGAACGGGCGGGCACGCCCGTGCACACCCGCACAAACCACAACCAAAGTGTCAACCGGCGATCGGGCGGTTCACCCACACCCTCGCCCTGAACAATCACCCGGGTTGCAGTTCACCCACGCCCTCACCCCGTTCACGCTCACCCAGCAGGTGGGCGATTCACCCGCGCCCTCAACATGTGCACGTCTAACCAACGGGCAGGCGGTTCACCCGCACCCTCAACCGACCCGCGCCTTCACCTTATCTCATGTTCCTTTGCCCGGTAGGCGGGTGCATCTCCTTTGCACCTTGTTGTGGCTACCCTTGTGCACTTATGCGATGAAGACTTGAGCGATGATTGTTCATGCTCCAACCAAGCGCTCCACCAAACGCTTATACCCTTCCATGTGTGGCGACCTCCTCTTGGCCGACCCACCAAAAGCCATTGTTCATTCACACGCCAACACCCTCAACTGATGTGCGACACCCCTTCCTCAAGTCGGCTCGCCCATCGCTCCTCCGCATCCTAGCTCGCATATAAATGATGGTCATGCCTTAGTCATTTTTCTAAGTGTGGAGTACACGCACCCGGCTACCCAACTGCAGGGTGTTACATCCTCCCCCACTGGAAATCATTGTCGCCCTCGACAATCCCGACTGCCTCAGTATCCTCTATTCATACCTCGCAATCTTCCTCTTCCATCTCCAAAGTGAGTCCTCTGATTCCCAACTCTCCTCCTCCAGTGCATTCTTCTATCGGACAAGGTACTCCCGTCTCTGGTGGCAACCAATCCCTGTAGTTCTAAAGTCCAAAATGTTCTCCAACTCCAATCCTGGTTTATCCATAATCCCGGCTGGTCCTCTCGGCGGTTCAGCTCTCTCTGGATGATCAGAATCAAGTCTGCATCTCTTCAACTGACTAATGTGAAAACCTGGATGCTTCATGTGCATATGGTGCGGAAGCTCCAGCTCATAAGCAACCTCCCCCACTCGCTTCTTCACCCGAAATGGTCCCTCATACTTCCATGTTAGTTTGCTTGCAGTCCCCTTGGCTGGCTGAAACTGCTCCCCGGTAATCCTCAGAAACACCATATCTCCCACACTGAAGTGTACATCCTGTCTTCCCCTATCAGCATACTTCTTCATCCTCCTTGTAGCATCGTGCAAGCACAATCGTGCCAAATCCAAGGTCTCCACCCAAGCCTTCATGAATTTCTTCACATGAAGACTCCTCAAAAAACCTCCTGTCACAACGGTGTGCGGTGCAACCGACATCTGTCCATTCACCAACTCAAATGGAATGTACCCTGTCGCAAAACTGTTTTGAACATTGTAGCTAAACTGTGCAATATCCAAGAGTTCAGGCCAATTCTTCTGATCAGCCATCACATAATATCTCAAGTAGTCCTCCAGCAATGCGTTGATCCTCTCGGTCTGCCCATCTATCTGCGGATGGTAACTTGAACTCATCAACAATTCTGTCCCAACTAACTTGAACAATGTGGTCCAAAATCTTCCTGTAAAATGTGGATCTCTATCCGACACAATGCTCAATGGAATCCCCCAATACTTCCCTATGTTCTTAAAGAACAACTCCGCTGTCCACTCGGCTCCATAAGGTATCTTTGTAGGAACAAAGAAAACATACTTGGAAAAATGATCAACCATGACCATAATCCCATTATACCCTTGAACCTATGGTAACTGAGTGATGAAGTCCATCGAGACACTCATCCATGGCCTCTCTGGAATTGGTAAAGGTTGCAACAGTCCTCCTTGCCTCTGAGTATCTGATTTGTCCTGCTGAAAAATGATGCACGTATGTAAATACTCCTCCACATCCTCCCGCATCTTCTCCCAAAAGAACCCCCTCTCCAACAATGCCAAATAACGACGCTGCCCTGGGTGGCCAGCCCACGGAGAATTGTGGCACTCCTTCAAAAGGTGCCTCCTGAGTCCGGATGACTTTGGAACATAGAGTCGGTTTCCAAAGAACAAATAACCGTCCTGTAGAAATAACTTTCGTGTCTTCCCTTCGTTTATTTGCTTCACTATATTATGCGCCAAAGTATTAGTTTCAACACTTTCCTTGAGTTTGTTTTGCATCTCTTCTGACATATGAACCTGACTTCTACTCCTTTCTACCTGGTCTTCACCCTCCAATGCTGCAAGTTATCCCTTCCTACTAAGGGCATCTGCTAGCGCATTGTGTCTAACCGGTCTATACTCAATAGACATGTCGAATTCTGCCAAGAAGTCCTGCCAACGAGCTTGCTTTACAGAAAGCTTTGGTTGTGATGCAAAATAACTTGCTGTAACGTTGTTAGTCTTGACAACAAACGGCTTCCCAACTAGGTAATGCCTCCACAGATGAAGACAGTGGATGATCGTAGTCATCTCCTTCTCATGAACCGGATACCTTCGTTCTCTATCCTGCAACTTTCGACTCTCATACGCCACCAGATGCCCATCCTGCATAAGAACCTCTCCTATGGAAAAATCTGAAGCATCAGTGTGTACCTCAAATGGTCTCTCGAAGTCAAGCAACTTTAGTGTTGGTGCTATAACCATCCTCCTCTTCAAGTCATCAAATGCCTTTTGACATTTATCCGTCCAACACCACCTCTTGTCCTTCTTCAATAAGTCTGTAAGTGCCGATGTCACCTTGGAGTACCCTTCTACAAACTTCCGTTGGTAGTTGGTCATGCCCAAGAACACCCTCATCTCATGGACATTCTTCGGTTCAACCTAGTCCTCGATCGCCTTCACTATGCTCGGCTCCATCCATATGTACCCCTGACCAACGATATGCCCATGGAACGAAATCTCGGTCTGAGCGAACACACACTTAGACTTCTTCAAGAACAACGGATTTACCCTCAGTGCCTCGAACACCATCGCCAAGTGCTTCTTATGATCCTCCATGTTGTCACTGTACACCACTATATCATCCAAGTACACTACTACGAATGAATCCAATTATGGTCGTAGAACATCATTCATCAAAGTGCAAAATGTAGCAGGAGCGTTGCACAACCCGAACGACATAACAAGGAACTCAAAGCTACCATACCTTGTTACTATCGCAGTCTTCTTCTCGTCTCCTTCAACTATAGGCACCTGATAATACCCATGCTTCAAGTCCAACTTGGAAAACACTCGGGCTTTTGCAATCTTGTCAAAGCAGTCAGCAGCCAATAGCAAAGGATACCTGTTTCTCACCGTCTGCTTGTTCAATGCACAGTAGTCACAGCACATACGTACTCATTGGAATCCTTCTTCCGCTGGAACAATACTAGAGCTCCAAAAGGGGACCTTGAAGGTCTAATGAAACCTACATCAGCCAACTCCTTTAGCTATTGTTTCAATTCCTCCAACTCAGGCCTTGGTAAATGATAAGGTGCTCTTGCCGGGGGTTGCTTCCCTAGTTCAAGCTCAATGCTATGGTCCACTACACGCCTTGGTGGAAGCTTCTTCGGTAGCTCATCAGGCATCAAATCCACATACTCGGTCAGCACATCAGAAATCTCGGCTGGAACAGGTGTCCCCACTCCATCACCTTCGACTTCCTTGAACATCACCGCATATGTCTCCATATCTGACTCCTTCATAGCCTTCTCCAAACTCAGTGCAGAAACATGTTGCACCTTGACTTCCCTCCTTTTCCTATGAGTGGGAAAAGTCCAAGTTTGTGACTATCCAACCAGCACCACCTCATCACAGAAGGGGACAACAATAGCCCTGTTTCCCTTTAAGAAATCCTGTCCAAGTATCATATCAAAGTCGTTCATCTCCATCACTGTGAAGTCCAACTGACCCGTCTAGTCTTTTATTTGCACCGGCACTTCGTGTGCCAAACCTGCCACCTTAGCTCTAGATTTCACTGCCTTGACCTCCATGTTTGATGGGAGGATCATCAGTTCAACCTCTCTTGCCAACCGTGTCGTCATAAATTTATGAGTGGCCCCTGTGTCCACAAGAGCTTGAATGGTCTTGCCACAGACCATCAAGTCCACGAAACCCAGACTGTTCATCCATGATTTATCCATAACTTGTCCTTGCATACATACCTGTTCACTGCGTTCATCATTCAGAAATGGCTTCACCATCTATAAACCTTCTCTAATACCACCTGTCACGCCCCCAATTCTTTTTTCCTTTAATTGGCCGGGTGCGGCACCACCGAAGTAACCAACATTTTCCATTATTATGTTACTTTACGAACTACACCTTCATTCATTCATATTAACCATGAAATACTTTATAATGTGCAGAAACCATCATAATAACATGATAAACGATAACAAGAACACCAACAATATGCAAGAGAAGAACTTTTATTATATATGTGAGAAATAGTACAATGGCTAGGAGCGTCGCTCCATCGGCGTTCATAAACGAAGTTGGGCGCCTGCCTGTGCAATAGCACACGACGGTCTCACCACAACTCTCACCCAATATAAAATCAACCAACACAACTTTGCCCGAACGGGCGGGTGCGCCCGTGCACACCCGCACAAACCACAACCAAAGTGTCAACCGGCGGTAGGGCGGTTCACCCGTGCCCTCACCCTGAACGATCACCTGGGCGGCGGTTCACCCGCGCCTTGACCCCATGCACGCTCACCCAGTGGGCGGGCGGTTCACCGGTGCCCTCAACCTGTGCATGTCTACCCGGCAGGCGAGCGGTTCACCTGCACCCTCAACCGATCCATGCCTTCACCTTATCTCGTGTGCCTTTGTCCGATAGGCAGGCGCATTTCCTTTGCTCCTTGGTGCAACTACCCTTGCGTAGTTACACGATGAAGACTTGAGTGATGATTGTTCATGCTCCAACCAAGCATTCCACCAAACTCTTAAACCCTTCCATGTGTGGCGACCTCCTCTTCACCGACCCACCAAACACCATCGTTCATTCGCATGCCAACACCCTCAACCGATGTGCGACACCCCTTCCTCAAGTCGGCTTGCCCATCGCTTCTCCGTGTCCTAGCTCACATATAAACGATGGTCATGCCTTAGTCAATTTTCTAAGTGTGGAGTACACGCGCCCAGCTACCCAACCACAGGGCGTTACAGTTCGGGTCGGACGAGGGCGCACCCAGGAGAATGAGCCCGTATCAAAAAATGTTAAGTTGTGACACAAGGTTGGCTTTGTGCACGTTCGTGCAGCTCATTTTCCCAGCTCTCCCGTGTCCCTTCATTTCGGTGAGTCGTTTGAGGGCGTGCGTATGAGCTCGTTCAGGCGGGTCGGGTGAGGGCATCCGTGTGAACTCGTTTGGGCGGGTTGGGCGAGGGCACGCCCGGGCGAACGAACCTGTATAAAAAAATGCTAAGTTGTGAACCAAGGTTGGCTTTGTGCACGTTCGTGCAGCTCGTTTTCCTAGCTCTCCCTTGTCCCTTCATTTTGGTGAGTCGTTTGAGGGCGTGCGCGTGAGCTCGTTCAGGCGGATCGGGCGAGGGCACGCCCAGGTGAATGAGCCCGTAGCAAAAAATGCTAAGTTGTGACCCAAGGCTGGCTTTGTGCACATTCGTGCAGCTCATTTGCCCAGATCTCCCTTGTCCCTTCGTTTTAGTGAGTCATTTGAGGGCGTGCATGTGAACTCGTTCGGGTGGGCCGGGCGAGGGCGTGCGTGTTAACTCATTTGGGCAGGTCAGACGAGAGCATCCATGTGAATTCGTTCGGGCGGGTCGGGCGAGGGCACACCCAGGCGAACGAGCCCATATCAAAAAATGCTAAGTTGTGACCCAAGCTTAGCTTTGTGCACGTTCATCCAGCTCGTTTGCCCGGCTCTCCCTTGTCCCTTCATTTCGGTGAGTCGTTTGAGGGCGTGTGTGTGAACTTGTTCGGGCGGGTCGGGCAAGGGCACGCTCGGGCGAGCGAGCTCGTATCAAAAAATGCTAAGTTGTGACCCGAGGTTGGCTTTGTGCACGTTCATGCAACTCGTTTTCCCGACTCTCCTTTGTCCCTTCATTTTGGTGAGTCGTTTGAGGGCATGCGTGTGAACTCGTTTAGGCGGGTCGAGCGAGGGCATCCATGTGAACTCATTCGGGCGGGTTGGGTGAGGGCGAGCCCGGGCGAACAAGCCTGTATCAAAATAATGCTAAGTTGTGACCAGAGGTTGGATTTGTGCACGTTCATGCAGCTCGTTTTCCTGGATCAACCTTGTCCCTTCGTTTCGGTGAGTCATTTGAGGGCGTGCGTGTGAACTCGTTCAGGCGGGTCGGGTGAGGGCACGCCCAGGCGAGCGAGCCCATATCAAAAAATGCTAAGTTGTGACCCGAGGTTGGCTTTGTGCATGTTCGTGCAGCTCGTTTTCCCGGCTCTCCTTTGTCCCTTCGTTTCGGTGAGTCGTTTGAGGGCGTGCGTGTGAACTCGTTCGGGTGGGTCGAGCAAGGGCGTCCGTGTAAACTCGTTCGGGCGGGTCGGGTGAGGGCACGCCTCGGCGAACGAGCCTAATAAATGATAAGTTGTGACCCGAGGTTGGTTTTGTGCACGTTCGTGCAACTCGTTTGCCCGACTCTCCCTTTTCCCTTCGTTTCGATGAGTTGGGCGAGGGCGTTCGTGTGAACTCGTTTGGGTGGGTTGGGCGAGGGCGTGCCCTGGTGAACGAGACCATATCAAAAAATGCTAAGTTGTGACCCAAGGTTGGCTTTGTCCACGTTCGTGTAGCTCATTTTCCCATCTCTACCTTGTCCCTTCATTTCGGTGAGTTGTTTGAGGGCGTGCGTGTGAACTCGTTTGGGCGGGTCGGGAGAGGTCATCCATGTGAACTCGTTTGGGTGAGTCGGGTGAGGGCATGCCTAGGCGAATGAGCCCGTATCAAAAAATGCTAAGTTGTGACCCGAGGTTGGCTTTGTGCATGTTCGTGCAGCTCGTTTTCCCAGCGCTCCCTTGTCCCTTCGTTTCAGTGAGTCGTTTGAGGGCGTGTGTGTGAACTCATTCGGGCTGGTCGGGCGAGGGCGTCCATGTGAACTCGTTCGGTCGGGTCGGGCGAGGGCACGCCCGGGTGAATGAGCCTGTATCAAAAATGCTAAGTTGTGACCCGCGGTTGGCTTTATGCATGTTCGTGCAGCTCATTTTCCCAGCTCTCCTTTGTCCCTTCGTTTCGGTGAGTAGTTTGAGGGTGTGTGTGTCAACTAGTTCGGGCTAGTCGGGCGAGTGCGTCTGTGTGAACTCATTCGGTCGGGTCAGGCGAGGGTGTGCCTGGGCGAACGAGCCCATATCAAAAAATGCTAAGTTGTGACCCGAGGTTGGATCTGTGCATGTTCGTGCAGCTCGTTTTCCCGGCTCTCCCTTGTCCCTTCGTTACGGTCGTTTGGGCACCCATGTAAACTCGTTCAGGTGGGTTGTTTTAGGGCATCCGCGTCAATTCATTCGAGCGGGTCATTCAGGTGGGTCAGGTGAGGGCGCGCTCGGGCGAATGATCCCATGACAAAAATGCTAAGTTGTGACCCAAGGTTGGCTTTGTGCACATTCGTGTAGCTTGTTTTCCCGGCCCTCCCTTGTCCCATCGTTTTGGTCTTGTGTGCGCCCATGTAAACTCTTACGGGTGGGTCGTTTGAGGGCGCCCTTGTCAACTCGTTCAGGTGGGTCGTTGGAGGGCGTCCGTGCAAACCTGTTTAGACGAGGGTGTCCATGTAAACTCGTATGGGTTTTTGTGGTGCAGCTCCCTGGCTCGTCTTGGTCCCCTTGTGCCCATCCAAATGATACAAGTGACATGTTTCCTTTTCGTGTGAAAGGTGGGTTGGTAATTGAGTTGTGATTTCGGGTTTTCCTGAAGGATGGCCTTGGGTCATTTGTAGGGTGGCTTATTTTCATCTTCTCTCCATCCCCACTCAGTAGCGCATGAGCGGTAATGTTGGCCATGCTCGTCCCGGGAGGCATATGTGAACAATTCCCCTTATGCTCTCTAAGTTCTTGGAGCTATATGGGTTGTTGTGGTGTGGCTCCCCAGCTCGTCTTGGTCCCCTCCTGCCCCTCTAGATGATACTAGCGACAGGGTTTCTTTCCGTGTGAAAGGTGGGTTGGAAATCGAGTTATGTTTTCAGGTTTGCCCGAATGATGGCCTTGGGTCATCTGTAGGGTGGCCGATTTTCATCTTATCTCCATCCCCACTCGGTAGCGCATGAGCAGTAATGCTGCCATGGTCGTCCCGGGAGGCATATGTGAACAATTCCCCTTCGCCTCTCCAAGTTCTTGGAGCTGTATGGGCTATTGTGGTGTGGCTCCCCAGCTTGTCCTGCTCTCCTTGTGCCCCTCTAGATGATACCAGCGGCAGGTTTTCTTTCCGTGTGAAAGGTGGGTTGGCAATCGAGTTGTGTTTTTGGGTTTTCCTGAACGATGGCCTTGGGTTGTTTGTAGGGTGGCCGATTTTCATCTTCTCTGCATCCCCACTCGGTAGCGCATGAGTGGTAATGTTGGCCATTGTCGTCCCGGGTGGCATATGTGAACAATTCCCCTTCTGCTCTCTAAGTTCTTGGAGTTGTATGGGTCGTTATGGTGTGGCTCCCGGGCTCGTCCTTGTCCCCTCATGCCCTTCCAGATGATACCAGCGCAGGTTTTCTTTCCGTGTGAAAGGTGGGATGGAAATCGAGTTGTGTTTTCAGGTTCGCCTGAACGATGGCCTTGGGTCGTTTGTAGGGTGACCGATTTTCATCTTCTCTCCATCCCCACTCGGTAGCGCATGAGTGGTAGTGTTGGCCATGCTTGTCCTGGGAGGCATATGTGAACAATTCCCCTTCTGCTCTCTAAGTTCTTGGAGCTGTATGGGTTGTTGTGGTGTGGCTCTCGGGCTCGTCTTGGTCCCCTCATGCCCCTCCAGATGATACCAGCGACAGGTTTTCTTTCCGTGTGAAAGGTGGGTTGGAAATCGAGTTGTGTTTTCTATTTTGCCTGAACGATGGCCTTGGGTCATTTGTAGGGTGGTCGATTTTCATCTTCTCTCCATCCCCACTCGGTAGCGCATGAGTGGTAATGTTGGCCATGCTCATCCCGGGAGGCATACATGAACAACTCCCCTTCTTCTCTCTAATTTCGTGGAGCTGTATGGGTTGTTGTGGTGTGGCTCCTTGGTGCGTCTTGGTCCCCTCGTGCCCCTTCAGATGATACTAGCGACAGGTTTTCTTTCCGTGTGAAAGGTGGGTTGGCGATCGAGTTGTGTTTTTGGGTTTTCCTGAACGATGGCCTTGGGTCGTTTGTAGGGTGGCCGATTTTCATCTTCTCTCCATCCCCACTCGGTAGCACATGAGCGGTAATCTTGGCCATGCTTGTCCCGGGAGGCATATGTGAACAATTCCCCTTCTGCTCTCCAAGTTCTTGGGGTCATTTTGGTGTGTCTCCCTGGCTCGTCCTGGTCCCCTCGTGCCCCTCCAGATGATACTAATGACAGGTTTTCTTTCCGTGTGAAAGGTGGGTTGGTAAGCGAGTTGTGTTTTTGGGTTTGCCTGAATGATGGCCTTGGGTCGTTTGTAGGGTGGCCAATTTTCATCTTCTCTCCATCCCCACTCAGTAGCACATGAGCGGTAATGTGGGCCATGCTCATCCCTGTCCCTCTTTCCCATCCCAGATGGGAGCCCCAAAACTCTGTCGTTCCTATGTCGTGTCGTGCCCCTCGGTTGTTGCAAACATAAAATTTTGATTGTGCTGGGTAGCCATGTGTGGCTCCATTGAAATTGGCTCCTCGTTATATTGTTCTCCTCCTCCCTATTTGGTGCGGAGGGTTTTGCTTTTTGTGTGAAAGGTGGGTTGGTAATTGAGTTGGTTTTTCAGGTTTTCCTCAAGAATGGCCTTGGATCATTTGTAGGGCGGTTGATTTTCATCTTCTCTCCATGCCCACTCTGTAGCGCATGAGCGGTAATGTTGGCCATGCTTGTCCCTGGAGGCATATGTGAACAATTCCCCTATTGATCCAAGTTCTCAGAGTTGTATGGGTTGTTGTGGTGTGGCTCCTTGTGATGGCTGGCCTCTTCATTGTTCGGCTATTTATGGCGCCGGTTTCTTGTGCTTGTACTCTTTCTTTGTTGGCATTGTCAGTTGAGATGCATACATTTAAGAGGGACGTGGAAGGGTATTGGTTGTAAACCACCTACCCTCCCTCTTTCTTTCTTTTTCTGTCAGGTGATGTGAGGTGCTGTTCTCCTTGTTGTAAAGTCAAGGGTTGGCATTCCTTTCAAAGTGCACATCGTTTGTGGTTGTGTTGGCTTTGAGGTTTTGGTATATGTGTTGGCCCATATGTTTGATCGAGGGGTCTACTTTTTCCTTGCATCTTGCGTGCATGGCAGGCTTTTGCAGTTTGAAATGTTAAGTCACAACGTTTATGGGCATTTTTTTGTTTCAATTGTGTATGCACTTGTGGTCCAATGGGGAGGAGGATTGCTACGTCAATGGTGGGGGCTATCTGGAAGAAGGATTTCGAGGTGGAACGATTTGACCTCCCTCCTTTGCATGGAGGTGGCTGTAGGGGAAAATTATTCATCATCCAGTCGGTAAAGCTGTGGAAAATCTCCTAGGTTGCCTGTATGTAGGGTGCGTGGGGTGCGGAGCTGCTCGATCCGTCCTCTTGTTTGGATATGTTCTTGTATTGTGTAGCGAGCCTCTTGATTTGCATTTATTTCCTTCCTTTTCCTTCGCATCGTGGTTGCCACAGGCGGTCAAGTGATCGAGGTCCACCATTTCTGCTATCCGGGTGGACTCCTAGGTGGCCTCGGTGCGTGGCGGGGAGGGTCGGGGGGCATTTCTAAGAGAGGTTGTGGGCTCGGTTGGTCTTGTTTTGTTTCCTTCCATTTCCTTGGCATTGAGGCTACCACAAGTGATCATGCGATCGAGGTACATCGTTGCTGCTATCTGGGTGGACTCCTAGGTGGCCTCCGTGCGGGGAGGGGAGGATTGGGGGGCATGTGTTGTTTAAATTGTGTATGCGCTCATGGTGCAATGGGGAGGAGGCTTGGTACGTCGATGGTGGGGGCTATCTGGAAGAAGTATTTTGAGGTGGAATGCTTTGACCTCCCTCCTTTGCGTGGAGGTGGCCGTAGGGGAAAATTATTCATCGTCCGGTCGGTAAAGCTGTGGGATATCTCCTAGGTTGCCTGTATGTAGGGTGCATGGGGTGTGGGGCTGCCCGATCCCTCCTCTTATTTGGATATGTTCTTGTATTGTGTAGCGAGCCTCTTGATTTGCATTTACTTCCTTCCTTTGCCTTCGTATCGTGGTTGCTGCAGGCGGTCAAGTGATCAAGGTCCACTGTTACTATTGTCCGGGTGGACTCCTAGGTGGCCTCGGTTGTGGCGTGGAGGGTCAAGGGGCATTTATAAGAGAGGTTGTGGGCTCGGTTGGCCTTGTTTTATTTGCTTCCGTTTCCTTTGCATTGAGGTTGCCGTAGGCGATCATGCGATCGAGGTCCATCATTGCTGTTGCCCGGGTGGACTCCTAGGTGGCCTCCGTGCGGGGAGGGGAGGGTTGGGGGGCATTTTTTGTTTCAGTTGTGTATGTGATCATCGTCCAATGAGGAGGAGGCTTGCTACATCGATGGTGGGGGCTATATGGAAGAAGTATTTCGAGGTGGAATGCTTCAACCTCCCTCCTCTGCGTGGAGGTGGCTGTAGGGGAAAATTATTCATCATCCAGTCGGTAAAGCTGTTGGAAATATCCTAGGTTGCCTGTACATAGGGTGCATGGGGTGCGGAGCTGCCCGATCCCTCCTCCTGTTTGGATATGTTCTTGTATTGTGTAGTGAGCCTCCAGATTTGCATTTATTTCCTTCATTTTCCTTTGCATCGTGGTTGCCGCAGGCAGTCGAGTGATTGAGTTCCACTGTTGCTGCTGTCCGGGTGGACTCCTAGGTGACCTCGGTGCA
Organism: Pinus taeda; assembly: GCA_000404065.3. Lineage (NCBI taxonomy): Eukaryota > Viridiplantae > Streptophyta > Pinopsida > Pinales > Pinaceae > Pinus > Pinus taeda. Next base: position 68,551 of record APFE030708465.1, read on the forward strand.
TGGCCTAGAGGGTCAGGGGGCATTTCTAAGAGAGGTTTTGGGCCGGTTGGTCTTGTTGTTTTATTTCCTTCCATTTCCTTTGCATTGAGGCTGCCGCAGGCAATCATGCGATCAAGGTCCATCATTGCTGCTGTCCGGGTGGACTCCTAGGTGGCCTCTGTGCAAGGAGGAGAGGGTTTGGGGGGGAATTTCTAAGGTGCGTTGTGGGCTCAGTTTTTCTTGTATTATTTCCTTCCCTTGCCTTTGTGTTGAGGCTGTCGTAGGCGATCATCCAATCGAGGTCCACTGTTGCTGCTATCTGGGTGGACTCCTAGGTGGCATCAGTGCATGGCGGGGAGGTTTGTATGGCCTCTCTGCGATGGGATTTGTGGTTAATCGTCCTCTTTTTATTTCCTTATTTTTCCTTCACATCGAGGCTGCCGCAGGCGATGGAGATCGAGGTCCATTGTTGCTGCTGTCTGGGTGGATTCCTAGGTGGCCTTAGTGTGGAGCAGGGAGGGTTGGGGCTCATTTATAATATAGAGGTTGCATGGTTGGTCGTTCTCCATTTGTTTACCTTTGTATCGATGCTACCGTAGGCGATCGGTAGATCGAGGTCCACCATTGCTACTATCCGCGTGGACTCCTAGGTGGCCTCACTGCGCGGCATGGAGGCTTTTGGAGGCATTCATTTCCAGGGGAGTGGGTGAGTGATTGATCATTTTCTTATCGATCGGGGGCACGATTGTAAACTCTGGAGTGGCGTTGGTGCTTTGTGGCTCGACAGGTCTACCCATTTGTTCGCCATGTCCTTGGCATGTTGCGTGTGCTTCCTTTTTGATATGCAAGAGGTGCAAGGCATAAAAGTTTTACATGATATTTTGACATCTCTTTGACTCGATGGGTGTTCAG
>APFE030708465.1:71941-81143 GCA_000404065.3 Pinus taeda
TCCCTCCTGAGCTCCATTGAGATCGCAATTTTCCCAGCTAGTGGGCAAGAGGGTGGCAATCTTATCTCGTGCCTTTGCCTTCGAGGGAATTCCTTGTCCTCTCGTGAGCCACTCCCCTTCTAATGGAAAAAGAAGTAGCGAGTTGTGTCTTTGTTCCTCCCTTTGGATTGTGGGTTTTTTGTGGGACTTGGTCATTTCTTTGTTTCGTGGTGTGTGCTTTGCGGGCGTCCCTCCCTTCAGTGGTCTTGCACCATCAATGTATTTTTGGCCTGCGGCTTTCTCTGGCGTTGAGTGTCCGCTCGTGACAACTCCTCTTTGGAGTTTGATTCTTGACCCCCATTGAATTTCTCTCTGGAAAGGTTGTTGGGTGTTTTGTACACGGAGGGGTGCAACAACGGGGTGGGTTTGTGTTATTAGTAGTAATATATTTTTCATTTGAAACCTTGTGGCGGGTTGGGGGTTGTTTAACTTTCAGTAACATGCTCCAGACACTGGTCTCATCGCGGCCCTTGTCTCTTCTAGTGGTCAAGTTTAGGTTGTGATTTATTTGCTTGGTTGTTTGATCGATGTTTGTTATGTTGTAAAGGGTGTTGTACCATACATGTAGGTGGGAGGGTGGGAAGAGGTGGGATGCTTTTTGATTGGGTGCCTTGTTCGATTTCTTTCTGGTTAGCAGACATCTACTCAGCGTGCTATTGAGCTTCCCTCTTTTCTTGGGATCTTTATCTCTTTGGTGTTGTTTTCTTTCCTTCTTCCTTTTATTGGAGGAGAGGTGTGATTGTTGTAGATTGGAGTTCAGGAAGGACGAAAAGTAGTGCGTGTTCCCGGGGTGGCCACCCTAGTCCTTCTCGATCACCCTCCCCTGTAGTTGCCCCGTTTTTGTAAAGGCGTGGGGGTTGGGAAGCTTGTTATCTGTTTGAGCCTCCCCATGTGAGCCGATAGCCACGTTTGATATCTATTTCCTTCCTGTTGTTTTCTTCCCTTCTTGTTGTTGGCCCCTGGATTTACAGAGAAAAGGTGGGTGGGATTGTAGTGTATTGGTGTTCATGAAGGACGAAATGCAGTGCGAGTTCACGGGTGGCCACCCTAGTCCTTCTTGATCACTGTCCCCACAGTTCCCCCCTTTTTGTGAAGGTAGGGGGTTGGGGAAGCTTGTTCTCTGTTTGAGCCTCCCCTTGTGAGCCGGTAGACATGTTTGATATCTCTCTTTATTTCATGTTGTTTTCTTCCTTTCGGCCCCCTAGCTTTACGAAGAAAAGGTGGGATTTTTGTGGATTGGTGTTGGGGAAGGATGAACAATAGTGCGAGTTCCCAGGGTGGCCACCCTAGTCCTTCTCGATCACCATTCCCTACAGTTCACCCCTTTTTGTACAAGCACGAGGTTGCGGAAGCTTGTTCTCTGTTTGAAGCCTCCCCGTGTGAGCCGGTAACCACGGTTGATGTCCCTTTCTTTCATGTTGTTTTCTTCCTTCTGGCCCCTAGCTTTACGAAGAAAAGTTGGTGTTGTTGTGGATTGGTGTTTGGGAAGGACGAAACACCGTGCAAGCTCCCGGGGTGGCCATCCTAGTCCTCCTCAATCATCGTTCCCTTCAATTCCCCCCCTTTTTTGTGAAGGTACGGGGCTTGGGAGGCTTGTGCTTTGTTTGAACCCTCCCCTTATGAGCCGGTAGCCACGTTTGGTCTCTATTTCTTTCACCTTGTTTTCTTCCCTTCTTCCTTTCAGTCCCTAGCTTTACAAAGAAAAGGGGGAATTGTTGAGGACTGGTGTTCGAGAAGGACTAAAAGTAGTGCGAGCTCCAGGGGTGGCCACCCTAGTCCTTCTCGATTGTTGTTCCATGCACTTCCCCCATTTTGCGAGGGCGTGGGGCTCGGGGAGATTGTTCTCTCTTCGAGCCTCCTCCTTTGAGGGGGGTAGGCACCTTTGTTTCTCTTTCTCTCATGCGTTTTCCCTCCCTTTGGCCCTTGGCCTTGCATTTGTTGTGGGGGGTGCCCCCATTCAGTGTTGTGGCCGATTTTTTGGTAATACGTGGAAACGAATTTCGACAACGGATATCTCGGCACTTGTTATGATGAAGAACGTAGCGTAATGTGATACTTAGTGTGAATTGCATAATCTCGTGAATCATTGAGTTTTTGAACACAATTTGTGCCTGAGGCCTCGGTCGAGGGCATGTCTGTCTAGGTTTCGCATCCCATCCAAACGCGCTCCCTGCAATATGCCAGGGAGCAGCGGAGCTTGTCGTCCATGCCCAACGCGGTGCGGTTGGCTGAAATACCTCAAGCGATGTTTCTTGGCGTGCGTCAGCGAGCGGTGATCTTGTCCCCTTGGATGGACAGTCGGCGTCAGCTGATGCAGGCTTTGTGTGGCATCGCTCGAACTTGCTTTGCTCTCTCTTGCCCTCCCATCGGGTAGGGCAGATTTAGCTCCAACTTTGCGACCTCAGCTTAGGCGAGAACACCCCCTGAGTTTAAGCATATAACTAAGCGGAGGAAAAGAAACTTACAAGGATTCCCCTAGTAGCGATGAGCGAATCGAGAAGAGCCCAACATGAAAATCAGGCAGCAGCGTCGCCTGAATTTTAGTCTGTAGAAGCGTCCTCAGCGGTGGACCTGGGCCAAGTACCTTGGAAGGGGGTGCCTAAGAGGTTGATAGCCCTGTCGGCTCCGGACCCTGCCGCATAACGAGGCATTCTCGGTGATTCGGGTTGTTTGGGAATGCAGCCCTAATTGGGTGGTAAATTCTGTCCAAGGCTAAATACGGGCGAGAGACCGATAGCGAACAAGTACTGCAAGGGAAAGATGAAAAGGAATTTGAAAAGAGAGTTAAAGAGTGCTTTAAATTTCCGGGAGGGAAGCAGATGGAGGTTGTCGATGCATCTCGGTCGGATGTGGAATGGCTCAGGCTGGTCCGCCGCTCGACTTGAGGTGCAAACCAACACGAGTCGCTGCATTGTCACAAGTGCGGGTGGATTGCCGCCTGTCGGTTTGCCACTGTGGTGGTCGAGGAATGAAGTGTGCACCCTTGTGGTGGGCTGTGTGCACCTGGGTTGGTCAGTGGGCTTTCCATTCGACCCGTCTTGAAACACGGACCAAGGAGTCTAACATGTGTGCAAGTCAGCGATTTTGAAAACCTGCGAGGCGCAAGGAAGCTGACGGGTGAGATCCCCTCCCTTGGGTGGGTGCATCGTTGACCAATCTTGAGCTTATGCGAGGGGTTCGAGTGCGAGCACACCTGTTGGGACCCGAAAGATGGTGAACTATGCTTTAGCAGGGCAAAGCCAGAGGAAACTCTGGTGGAGGCTCGTAGTGATACTGACGTGAAAATTGTTCATCTAACTTGGGTATAGGGGCGAAAGACTAATCGAACCATCTAGTAGTTGGAGCTCATGCGAGTTTTATCGGGTAAAGAAAATGATTAGAGGCATCGGGGGTGTAATTCCCTCGACCTATTCTCAAACTTTAAATAGGTAAGAGGGTGCGGCTGCTCCATTGAGCCGCGCTGTGGAATCGAGAGCTCCAAGTGGGCCATTTTTGGTAAGAAAAACTGGTGATGCGGGATGATTCGATAGTCGAGCTACGGTGCCAAATTGCACACTAACCTAGATCCCACAAAGGGTGTTGGTTGATTAAGATAGTAGGACGGTGGTCATGGAAGTCGAAATCCGCCAAGGAGTGTGTAACAACTCACTTGCCAAATCAACTAGCCCCGAAAATGGATGGCGCTGAAGTGCGCAACCTATACTCAACCATCGGAGCAATTTCCTGGCTCCGATGAGTAGGAGGATGCAGGGGTCATTGAGAAACCTTGGGCGTGAGCTTGGGTGGATTGGCCCTCAGTGCAGATCTTGGTGGTAGTAGCAAATATTCAAATGAGAACTTTGAAGACTGAAGTGGGGAAAGGTTCCATGTGAACAGCACTTGGACATGGGTTAGTCGATCCTAAGATATGGGGAAGCCTTGTATCAAGGGTGCACTCTACACGAGCATCGAAAGGGAATCGGGTTAATATTCCCAAACTGGGACATGGCAGCAGGCGACAATGTTAGGAAATATGGAGACGTCATCGGGGGCCCTGGGAAGAGTTATCGTTTCTTTTTAACATCTTGCCCACCTTGGAATCGGTTCACCCGGAGATAGGGTCCAACAACTGGAAGAGCACCGCACGTCTTGTGGTGTCTGGTCCACCCTTGGTGGCCCTTGAAAATCTGGAGGGCCGAGTACCATTCATGCCCGGTCGTACTCATAACCGCATCAGGTCTCCAAAGTGAACAGCCTCTGGTCATAGAATAATGTAGGTAAGGGAAGTTGGCAAAACGGATCCGTAACTTCGGGAAAAGGATTGGCTATGAGGGTTGGGCCTATGGGTCTACACCCTCAACTCGTGGGTTGTTGGTAGTCTGCCCGAGCTTCTCTCGCGGTGAGGGCGGGCAGTCGCGTTCTGATTGGGCTACGGGCATAGAATGCCCCTTGCCGGGGGCTTTTCCCTAGGCGTCGAACAGTCAACTCATAACTGGTATGGACAAGGGGAATCTGACTATTTAATTAAAACAAAGCATTGCGATGGTCCCTGCGGATGCTGACGCAATTTGATTTCTACCCAGTGCTTTGAATGTAAAAGTGAAGAAATTCAACCAAGTGCAGGTAAACAGCGGTAGTAACTATGACTCTCTTAAGGTAGCCAAATGCCTCATCATCTAATTAGTGACGTGCATGAATGGATTAACGCAATTCCCACTGTCCCTATCTACTATCTAGTGAAACCACAGCCAAGGGAACAGTTGGAAGAATCAGCAGGGAAAGAAGACCCTGTTGAGCTTGACTCTAGTCCGACTTTGTGAAATGACTTGAGAGGTGTAGAATAAGTGGGAGCCGTTTTCAGCACAAGTGAAATACCACTACTTTTAACGTTATTTTACTTATTCCGTGGGGCGGAGACGGGGCACTGCCCCTCTTTTTGGCCTTAAGGCATGTGTTACACTAAAATTTGTCACCATGATTATTTGCAGTTAGTATGGCTCCATCAACTGTCATACTATCCTCCTTGGCAAGCCTCATACCTCTGCTCTCCATGTCAAACTTCAAGAAAGAGAGAAAGTCTTTAAAAATCTATTTTATCTCTGGGTACACATGTTCTCTCTACCTTACCTGCGTGTACGCACTCCAAGTTCATAATACCTGCGTACCTGTACGCTCTAAATGTTAAGGGATGGGTGCGTACCCCTGTAAAGGTCAAAAGGCGCAAGTTTCATCTTAAAAAAGTTACTTGTGGTCATTTCTAGAGCATTCTAGAAGATTGTTTGACGTGTATTGAGCGCCTCCAGATGGTTCATGTATCCCTATGAAAGAGGAACTTATCCCATCAAGAGAGGAGCTACCCCATCCAAAAGAGGGGCTTATCCCATTGATGTTGGACCTGATTAACTTCCTCTAGAACGCTATAAATACAGGCATTGGGCCAGAGGAGGGGAGGTTGAAAGCTGAACATTCCAAAGGGTAGATGCTGCTGGAATTAGGACTTCCTTGTAGAAGCTTGTGAGGAGAGATTCCCATCTTTTCTTGTTTCATTTGGAAGTGGGTGAGCTTATCAAAGTAAAGGAAAACTCTTGCTGGACCCTGGGAGGAACTTGCACAACACCAAGGCTCAGGTTGTAATGGTTTCTTTTGTTTCCTATTTAATACAAATAAGTCCATTCTTCTCAACAATTTGTTATTAATGAGTTGTTTCATATACTCCTTGGTCTGTATGTTGAATATGTTTTATTTTATGAGATATTCAGGTGCTATGTAATCGTTTGATTGTTAGTGAATGCAGGTTTCGAAGAGAAGGAGGAGCTCATCCGGATCGACAAGGCTAGACTACTACAACAGCGTTGGACTACAGGTAGGATCTAAACACTTGATTTCTTATATGGTAAATGCATATTTAGAGAAGGATTGCTCTTAATTGTCTTGTTTTCACTAGAAAGCCTTAAGCTTCTAGGGAGGTTGGTTTTGTCCGCAAAATTAACTCTTTCCGCATGACATGGAGATCACTCTATCTTGGCCGGGGTCACCTTCACATTGACACCCAAAACTATCTCATTAGCAACCGACATACCAAATGTTGGAGAACAATGGCACAAGAAAAAGAAGGTGGATAGGCAACATTATGAGTTACATTAATGCCAGTTTTTCTTGGTTTTTCTAGTAGTACGCACCCTCTGAGTTGAGCACAGTGCGTACCTGTATGCCCTGCAGCTTTGTACACAGAGCGTACACGCACCTGTGCAAACAGGTTGCCTGCGTACCCTGTCAAAAATTGAGAAAATTTCAATTTTTCCATTTTTCCTCTTAGATTTTGTCTTTATTTAGTTTTTACTGCCTAGATCCACTGGTTACCTGTCAGAGATCTTCACCTAAACTTGTTCCTTTAGCGTCAATATTTTTAGTGAAATTCATAGAAGTTCTAGCCCTAGGGTTTGATTTTTGAATTGGTCCTGTAGTGACTTTGACTTTAGAAGTTGTGAAACCTTGGGTCTCTCTGGTTTTATCAGTCTTCTTAGGAGTCGGACCTGTCATAAAGTATACCTGTGTGAGCAACCTACATTTGTGTTGTCTCTTTGCGGAATTTCGAAGAAACTTGTTGATTGAGTTGTGAATTTCATTCTTGACAAAAAGAACAAAAGAGTTTGATTTTTCTTTTTTGACTGGTTTATGATTCTGCATGAGCTGGTCCTTGGTTTGATTGTTGCCGAGTAAAACAACCTGGAATCATCTTTGTAGGCTTTTTCCTCATTAGATTTTCTTTTAGGTAAATTTCCTTTTCATTTGCTTTTGAGTGAGTGTTTCATAGATCTTTATAGATTTTTAGATTGATTTTTGTTAGAATAGTTTTATATGCTTTGTTAAATAGGAAAACATACAAAAACATCTGCTTTGAAAAGTTTGTTTTAAGTAGCATTTGAAGTATTTTGAAAGAAAAAGGAATTTTCGTGCAAGTAATGAGTGGTCATGTGTTGTATGCTTGGAAAAGATAAAGAGATTGTTTCTTTGATTGTCTGTTAAGAAAGTTGCTTTTATCAATTTTGCATCTTCCAACTCTTTTAACTAGGGAATTCATTGAAAAAGAAAAGTAGTGCAAATCATCCTAAGTGCATCTTTTTAGTGGATTTGAGTCGATTCTACACACCATCAGTTTCATCTCCACTACCTTTTGTCTTAAAGAAAAGCCATAAAATTAACGCTTAAAGTAAAATAAACTTAGTAACTTTTCTTTTACTAGGGCTCTGAAGCACCAATATAGATCAGGCTAGTGTCTTGGAGTAGGAGAGTAATTAACTCTCCAAGAAAACAAAACCAAACAAGTAGCTTATCTTGTGATAGGATAAATCCAACTGTTGCATTTATGCTCTGGGAAAGCTCCTCTTAAAGGCGAAGCATGAGCTCGTGTCCGAACCAGTGAGGGGATCAATCCTCCCTCGTTGGGAATGACGCCAGACACATACGTATTACAAACGGTAAACCTCAGATTAACCATTGTCGAGGAGCCAGGCATCACTTATCGGTAAACCTTGGATTATTTTCAAGGAGCCGGTAAGGGGATTGAGCTTGATACTCTGCCCTTGCGTTCTGTCGGAGTGTAGACTGTTCCCCTAGGTGTATCTGTTGCTGTTGGTGACCTTAGTGACCATTATCTTAGGATTCTACCCAAGGTGACGGTGGAGGGAAGATCCCACTGTACCTGGAGTAGACATCAGCTAGACTCACTTGGATTTTCTGGGGGGTTCACTTCACTCGAGACGGTTAAAGTGGAGGAACTTGGTCCAGTCTATTCATTAAGCAGGTTGCCGGGGTAACTGTTCCACCCGCCATTTCTGTACTAAATTCTGCGACGTTGGATTTCATCACCAACTAGTGTTTTCGGTCTGGAAAGTTACTTTTGTGTGTGGCTTGATGCCCTAGATTCTTTAGGCGTGTGTTTCAAATTTGATTGGTTCTTTAGCGACTTTAGGTGGTTTTCTTTGAGATTTTACTTTTTTTCGTGTGTAGTAGTTAAAAGTTTTAGCTGTGGCTGAATTACCGAGATAGTCCCGTCGACTTCGGGGCGAGTCACCTGAGGTTGTTACCGTGGCCGATTTGTTGAGGAGATCCCGTAGATTGCGGGGTGAACCTCCTGAAGAGGTCCCGGATCATTACGAAGGTTTGAAAATACTTGTAACTCCTCCTAGTGGTAGTAGAGTTGGTCCACCTGAAGAAGGAGAGTCTTCGTTGGTAGTCCATCTAGATTACCAAAAGATAGAAACATGTTATAATCCTGAAGCTGTTGCGGTTTCCAAGCTTATTGGTAGTGTTTCATCTACTAGTGATATAGGCAAAGAACCTCAAATATTTGAACCTGTTACTCCTACTTCTAGTGTTCCTGATTCACCTAGGGTAGAATGAGTCATCACCGAAAATCTTCCTTCTGGTTTGATTGCTATTGAAGAGCTTGCTCCAGAAGAAGAAATAGGTGTTTCTTACCTTGAAGATCTACCTACTCTTGATCTAAGAGAGTGTGAATCCATATTTTACAATCCTCCTAGAAGTACTACTTGGTATCTTTCGTTAACAAATTTTTTAGACAACTCAAGGTCAAGTTTTTCTCCACCTTGTATTCCTTTTCCACCCGGAGGTTTTACTACTCCTATATATATGTCTAGTCCGTCATCTCCAGAAGCCTATGTATACGGCGGTCCGTCTGTTCCTGTTGGGTATCATTCCATTTCTGGTACTTTTTCAGGAGCATCTCCTCGTCCTTTCGAACAAAAGTTATTATTTGGAAGTAGTGGTAATAGTCAATTGAGTGCAGAAGAAATTCTGATGATGTCAGATCAACCTCAAGGCAGTCAGTTATCGCCTGGGGGGCAACCTCAAGGTGCTCAATATCTGCCTGGGGGGCAACCTCAAGGTACTTAATTTGCACCTGGGGGCCAACCTCAAGGACAGTACATCCTTACGGGATAGTATATTCCTCAAGGTCAACCCCAGACCCAATATGTGCCCCAAGGTCAACCCCAGTACCAGCACATACCCCAAGGTCAACCTTCATATCAGTATGCACCCCAGAATCAATATCCTTACGTACCTCAAGGTCAACCCCAGTATTAGTATGTGCCTCAGGGTTATCAACCCCAAGGCCAGTATCAACCTCAGGGTTACCAACCGCCTTCTGGTCAACCGTATT
>APFE030708465.1:98561-132062 GCA_000404065.3 Pinus taeda
GATCCTGCTAAGATTGAGGCTATTGTGAAGTGGCCTACTCCCAAATCCATTACAGAGGTAAGAAGTTTTTTGGGTGCAGCTCAATATTGGAGGAAGTTCATCTCTAACTTCGCTTCTATAGAAGCTCCTATGCATGCAGTAACAAGTGTGAAGCATGCTTTCCAATGGGGAGGCAAGCAACAAAAAGTTTTCGAATCTTTGAAAGAGAAGATTAGTTCAGCTCCGGTCCTTGCATTACTGGATTTGAGACAACCATTTGAGATACAAACCGATGCTAGTGATTATGCCATGGGTGCAGTTCTTCTACAACATGGTAAGCCTATTGCTTTTCATTCTAAAACTTTTAATGGTGCTGTTGTAAATTATCCTACGTATGATAAGGAGTTGTATGAATTGGTACAAAGCGTCAAAAAGTGGAAACACTATTTGATGGGCAAAGAAACTGTTATACATACCGACCATTAGCCCTTACAGTACTTGCAATCACAAAGCAAGTTACAATAGTCACGACACTTCAGATGGACGGGCTTCTTGCAACAGTTCCATTTGGTAATAAGGTACAAGAAAGGTACTCTGAATAAAGTTGCTGGTATGCTTTCAAGGCCTATTATTGGTGCTGTTACTTTACTTAAGAATGATTCCATTGTACATGATTACATAGAACAATATGCATCTGATGATGACTTTAAAGATGTGTATGCTAGCTTGAGTAAAGGGAATCATGTAGAGGAAAATGACTATCACATGCATAACAATTTGCTGTTTCATTTGGGAAAGTTGTGTATACCATAGGGGAGAGAATAAATGTCATAAGAGAAGCTCATTCTTCTCTTATTGCTGGCCATTTTGGTGTAAGCAAAACAGTTGCACATCTATAGAGGTATTGCTATTGGCCTCGCATGGTAGATTCCGTTTCAAGGTTCATAAGAGGTTGTTCATTATGTGCTACCAGCAAGCCTAGTAATAGGAAGCTTGGCTTGTATACTCCTTTGCTGGTACCTTCTAGACCATGGGAGAGCATCTCTATGGATTTTGTAGGAGGTTTGCCAAAATCTAGAAAGCAGCATGATTATTTATATGTAGTAGTTGATCGTTTCAGCAAAATGTGTATACTTATGCCTTGTAAGAAAACTATAACTGTTGAACAAACTGCTGAATTATATTTTCATCATGTATGGATTCACTTTGGTTTGCCTACTTCCATTGTGAGTGAAAGGGACTCCATATTTGTGGGGAATTTTTGGTCCAACCTATGGGAGATGATGGACACAAAGTTGAAGAAAAGTAATGCTTTCCATCCGCAAACAGATGGACAAACCGAAGTTGTGAACAGAACCATTGTGCACCTCTTGAGAGGATATTGCAGCAAGCATCCCAAGCTTTGGGATGAACATTTTCACTACATACAGCATGCTTACAACCGTGCTAAGCACTCTTCCACAAACACCTCACCGTTTGAAGCTTGTTTTGGTTACTTGCCAAAATCGCCTCTTGATTTCATTCTTGAGAAAGATGTCGCCATTGAGGGACACAGTGATGTTGACAAATCTCATTCATTCATTGAAAGAATTCAGCAAATACATTAGCAAATTCAAGAATGGATTGAAAAAAGTCAAGGCAAGTACAAGGAAAGACACGACAAGCATAGAGTCGATCACAAGTTTCAAGAAGGGGATTAGGTATGGTTGTACATCAGTAAGGAAAGGATGCAAGGAGAAGGTAAAAAGCTGAAGCCTATTCATTATGGTCCATTCAAAATCCTCAAGAAGGTTGGAAATAATGCTTTTCAATTAGATTTGCCTTCCTACATGCAAATGTATTCTGTTGTTAATGTGGAGAACTTACGTTTGTATGAACCTCCTTTGATCGCTGATCATGAAAGTGTTGTTCAGCTGCCATCTATAGAAGATTTCTCGCCAAAATATTTAGATGAGCTGAAAGAAGATATAATCCTTAACAGAAGGACACACACTTCAAGGAGAGGCAATGTAGATTATGTTCGGGTTGGTCTCAAAGGCAGCAAACCGAACAAGGAAAAGTGGATGGAGGTGGACAGAGTGAGGGCATTGTACCCTCACCTCTTTAACAGGTAGTTGAAGGCTTTTGGGGTCCAAAAGCTTCCTAATGGGGAGGCGTCATCAGGGGCTCATGTCCCAAGTGTCGAAAATTGCTCAGAATTGAAAGTGCTCAAAATTGACTTGAACTAGAACGACCGGATAGAGCTCATCCTCCTGATTCCGACCCCACAAATGGTTCGAAAAATGGTTGTCGTATGTGAAAGTTATGTCAAAAACAAAATCGCCCAATGACCCTCAATTTTTGAAGTTCCAAAAAAAAAATTTAAAAAGAATATTCCACGAAATATTCCTTGGAATATTCCATGGAATATTTTGTTGGGACGGGCCAATCAGAGGCTGCCACGTGGCAATCCTGGAGGCTGCCACGTGGCCCAGGATGACATTAGCTGACGTAAGCAAGGTATGTATTGGGCACGTATGTAAAAATTTTTGGTGGGTGGTGGATTGAACCCCCGACCTACCCACCACAAATCCAACATATTACCGCTGGGCCACAGGCACGTGAATTGAAATATAACGGAAAAATTCAATAGTTAAGGTTTGAATTATGGCGGGTAGGAAAATTTGGGGGGCCAGCCCCTCCCATACCATACGACCGTGCCCAGGAACCGTGGGCTAGCAACTTACCACCAAGCGCGGAATCCTATGCAAACCGCCAAACCATCCACGTGGTCACATGCAAAAATTTAGCCGGCAGTTAAGGCGAAATTGGCGGAATTTTTGGTGGTGGCGCCAAATTTGGCGGACGCCCAGATTTGGTGGAGCTAACTGGCCTCCACTAAAGTTAGCTGGAGTTCTTTTAGGGGAAACTGGCAGTTATCATTAAATGGCCATAACTTTGGCTAGGAAAGGTGGTTTTGGACAATTTTTTTTTTTTTTGGGTATTTTGGACGTTCTGAAGCCATTGGCACAGGTCTTTCAGCCGTCAGAGGTCATTTGCATAGGTTTTGGAGCCGTGGAAGTTCTAGGAGCCATTAGGGCCCAGTATTGTGAGAACTGTTTCAGGTTGCAAGTATCCATTAGAGGTGAACCAGCAGTCAATCCTGAAGGATTCATGTGTTCTGAATCTGATTTTACAGTCTATTTCACCTATAAAGACTTCTATTCAGCTATAAATTCATTTTGAGCATTTAATTAAAACAAGGACTGACCCATTTGGGAGCCTTGGACCCAGCAGACGTAGCCCAGGAGGGGTGAACTACTTCATCAACTTATTTTGCATCTGTGGTTGATTTATTTTGCAGAACAAATTCGTTTTGATGTGTTAAACAGTAAAAGGAAATAATTCTGCTATGCTTGAATGGATCATGAACAGCTGAAAATTTCATTTGTTTCTTTACTGCAAGACATGGGAATCTTTTAAACATGTTTACTACTGAATTAAATATCTTGCAAACCTTTTTCAAGTAGTTTCAAATTCAGATCAACAACACAGTGCTCTTGTCATCATATTATAGTTCAACGTCATTACCTCGTGTAACCGGTTCTTCCATCGCTCTATCTCCTCATCCGAATCTGATGTACAAAAGATTTCGTGCTCCCATGAGATCCTTCCATCCACGGTGGGGTTTACCCAATCTTGCTCTTGCGTGATTATTTTGTAGATGCAGTCCAAATCGTCGTCACTTTCATAGTCGCATACCGGCTCTGTGTAGCGTGATCCCTCACCAGGGTCCAAAGGTATAACTACGCACAGAGACTTCTTCTCAAAAATCATCTTGCACTTCTTTAGACTAATCACCCCATTCATGTTAATGGCCCAATCGATTCCTAAGAGCGTGGGGTAGGGATTGCTATCATCAATGATCTCTATTACTTCAAAGTCTGCTAGCGCACTCGCTCCTTCAATATCCACGGTGATTCCCTCTAATCTCCCCATAGGTATTATCTTTTGTTGATTCATCATTCACAGCTGGATAGGAGACCATTGCAGCGTAGGCCTTCCCATGTGCTCCCATGTCTGCTTCAGCAGAATGTTCGCATCCAATCCTAAATCCAAAATTACCTGGTCCATCTCATATTCTCCAATATGCACGGTTAACCTCATTTCTCTTCTCGTCCTTGTCGCATGCTTTCCAATCTTCCAGACTACGCGCGGTTCTCTTGGCACAGTCCCAGCGCATTTATTAATGAGTTCCTGCAATCCTTTTACAGCATTATTGTCGCGCAGTAGCTTCATGCATGTTTCTAGGAATGTCGTAAGCATAGATGGGTCCATTTCCGGCTCTGCTCTAACCTTGCTTGCTTCCTGAAGTGGAGGCATCAGCGAAGCTCTTCTTAGGTTCCATGAAGGTTTCCTTAGTGCGCTCCAAATCAAACTCGCTTCTTTCGTCGGAGTCTTGCGAACCCAAGTACTATATTCAGGTTGTTTGCCTTTATCATCTCCCATTGTGATTCCACTTCAGAGCACAATGTTCACATTTGGATCTTCCTCGCATGGCTCAGACCTCATCATCTGCAGGTTCTGAATCGAGGGAGGTGGTAGCGCTCCCTTGTCGCGTATCCTAGCTATCAACGTAGAACAATCCTCTATCTCATGATCAAACAGGGTACAATACAGACATGATGGACGTGTTGGATTCGTACAATCACGAGCATAATGTCCTAGCCCTCCGCAATTGTAGCATATCAGTTGTCCATGACCTCTTCCAAGTCCTCCTCCACCTCAGCCTAGCCCATGCCCCTAACATCCGGTTTGCGCCACTCCTACATTCTGGTCAGGGGGCCGTGATTCAGCCTAAACTCTGTAAGTGGGAGTTATATCCATCATTAGCTCATAGCTTCTACAAGTGCCCTCATCGTGTCCAACCGATTTACAAAAATTACAGAAAAATTGTTGCGAAATCTTTGTGTAATTCTGTAATAAGTGGCAATTGTCCGTAGCATGCTTTCCTCCTATTTGAAAAATCGCGCACCATAAAGCAGGCGCCACGCTAGGTCCTGTTTGTGCCTCTGGTCTTAACAGCATCATTCCTCCTCCCGCGCGGTAATTTGCGAATACAGGCAGTGGTTCTTGTCATGAGCCTGACCCTTACATTTAATGCACCATACCTCTTCGTGCACTCCTGATTGGGTTGTCTTTTTGATCCACAATCTTTTGCTTATAAATGTGTTAAAGAATTACATGCATAAATTGTAGCTTGACATAGAAAACTTAATGTGCACATGAGAGAAGAGGAGAAACACATAAAGCATGAAAGAAGACAACAAGACTTGATAACAGAGTTTGTCTGACTTGGACTTGAAAAATGGCCAAAAAATGCAGAATTCTAATGGAGAAACAGACATCGCCATTGCGTTCATGGCGTTGAGAAGCGCTGAAACCATATAAAATTTGTCAAATTCTGAAAGGTGAAAATTCGGCCCTCCTGCAAAATTCTACCTCAAACTGCGTGCATTGCCTCCTTTGCCCTAGCCGCACTAATAAACTACGTTTAAATATAGATTGTGGTGGTGGATTTTTCAATAAGTTCATTGTGGTGTAGTGGTTACGGATCCAAATATTGTGGAGGAGATCGAGCAGTCAAACCCCGCCTCTTCCCTTTTTTTACATAACGAAATGTTAAATTAAGAATTGGTTCGGGCTCGGCCCGCCCCTGTACCTACCTTCATCAGTCTTCATTGAATGGTGGCGCATCCTTTTTTTTGGGCGTGGTTGGGTCCATGCCCCAAGGTCCGGCCCACCACCTGTTACATATATTGCATAACGGTGTCGAGGTGTGGGTTGTGGGGTGGCAGGTCATGGCCGCCCACCCATGTTTATTGTTGGTTCTGTGGGAGGGCCGGGGGTCATGGCCCACCCCTCCACTATATATATATTAATTTTTTTGTGTGCGGAGGAGAGTTGGGGTGGCGGGGTTGGTGGCCCGCCACCCCCCTTTTTATATATTTTTTTGTTAAAATAAAACAAAGTGTGCATTTTTGGAAATTTGGTTTTTGGACCAAAGGAGTCATTTTAACGAGGCAACAATTTTGCCCAGAATCTGGCCGGAGTTGGCCAAATTCTGTCCGCCAAGAAAATTCCAAATTGTGCCTTCATTAACCCTGCCCATTCATCAAAAAGTCAACCCAACTTTGACTGCTTCTTTCTCCTTCATCCGGACTCGGATTAGAGTGTTGTTCGCACCGTTCGAATCAGGGCGACGAGCACTTAGATCTGATGTCAAGTTCATCATCTTTCCACCACTTTGAATTTTGAGCTTTTTCCATGCCACTGGTGTCTAGAGATCCACCTAGATCAATTCTCCCCATTGAGGAGCTTTTGGACCACCAAAAGCTTTATCAGTCAATTGGCAAGTGAGGGAATTGTTCCCTCACTCTTTCTTTTTCCAGTCATTTTGCCTTGCTAGGGTGCATCCCCTTGAAACCAACTTGAAGGTATTCCACATCTCCCCATCGTGAAGTCCTGGTTCTTATGTCAAGGATGATGTCTTCAGGTAACTCATCGAGATACTCTGGTGCAAATTCATCAACTGTAGGAACTGTGCCCACCTCTTCGGTGTCCATAATTAATGGTGGCTCATACAGCTTTAAGTTTTCCACATTCACTACGGAGTACATTTGCATATATATCGGCAAATCGAGATGAAAGGCATTGTTTCCAATCTTCTCCAAGATGGTGAATGGACCATACCGATTGGTCGCAACTTCTTCCCTTCTCCCTTCATCCTGTCCTTGTAGATATGGAACCACACTTTGTTGCCCACTTAAAATTGATGGTCGACTCACTGTTTGTCATGTCGAGCCTTGTAACAGGCTTGAATTTTCTCCAACTACCCCTGTACTACTTGGTGAATCAATTGGATGCGCTAAATGAACTGCTATGCTTTGTCCTTGTCATCATGTCCACTGGATTCATCTTCCCTTACAAATACCATATCAAAAGAGTCTTTTGGCAAGTAGCCAAAACATGTCTCAAATGGTGAATGATGCGAAGATGGGTGCATTGGTTGGTTGTAGGAATGTTGCACATATGGAAGATGCTCATCCCACAAATTAGGATGTTTCCTACAATAGCCTTGCAACAAATGTACCACTGTGCGGTTTACAACCTCTATATGTCCGTCAATTTGTGGATGAAATGTTGTGCTTCTTTTCAGCTTGGTGTCCATCATCTTCCACAAGCTAGTCCAAAACTCTTCGAGAAAGTGAGAGTCCTGATCTGACACTATCAATGTGGGCAGCCCAAAATGGACCCAAACATGCTAAAAGAAAAGATAAGCAGTCTACTTTGCAGTGATCTGCTTTTTACAAGGCATTAAAATACACATCTTACTAAAACGGTCAACAATGACATACAAATAGTCATGACTTTTCCTAGACAAAGGCAAACCTCCTACAAAATCCATCGACACACTTTCCCATGGACGACTCGAAATAGGGAGTGGTGTGTACAGCCCGAGTTTTCTATTAGAGGGCTTTGAAACAGAACACATCACACATCCCTTTACATAGTGAGTCACAATGTTCTTCATATGAGGCCAAAAACAAAATCTTTGTACATGACACAAAGTTTTTTTGACACCAAAACGACCAGACACAAGGGAGGTGTGGGCCTCCCTGATTACATGTACCTTTTCTCCTGTGGGTATGCATAATTTACCAAGGTGATACAACAGTTTCCCCTGCAAGTGATAGTTGTCCACTTGTGAACCATGGGTTAGTTTTGCATAAATATCCTTAAATTCATCATCATTAGCATATTGTTCAACATAAATTTCAAAAGATAACGAAGCATTATGCAAAATAATAGAAGCAGAAATAGGAGGGCGAGATAGCATATCGGCCACTTTTTTGCTAGTGCCCTTCTTATACTTTATTACCAAATGAAATTGTTGAAGAAAACCCATCCACCTGAAATGACAAGATTGTTGCAACTTGTTTTGTGACTGAAGATACTGCAAGGGCTGATAATCCGTATGGATGATGTCTCCTTGCCGATCAAGTAATGTATTCACTTTTTTACACTCTGGACCAAGGCATATAACTCCTTGTCATAAGTTGGATAGTTTATCATAGCCTGAGAGAATTTCTTTGAATGGTAACATATCGGCTTCTTTTGTTGCATCAGTACAGATCCCATGGCATATCCACTGGCATTTGTTTCGATCTCAAATGGTTGTTAGAGATCTGGTAAGGCCAAGACTGATGCAGTGTTGATCTTTTATTTCAATGTTTCGAAGGACTTCTGCTGCTTTCATCCCTATTGAAAGACTTGCTTTACACTTTTCAATGCGTGTAAAGGTGATGCAATAATAGAGAAACTGGCAATAAATATCCTCCAATATTGTACTGCACCCAAAAAGCTGTGAACCTTGATTACACTAGTAGGCTCAGGTGAATTTACGATTGCTTAAACTTTAGAAGGATCAATTTTTAGCTAACCATGACCAACAATATGACCTAGGTAAACCAAAGAGGTTTTCCCAAATTCACACTTTGACAATTTTACATAGAGTTTTTCGTTTTTCAATACATCAAGCACTTTCTGCACATGGCATATATGTTCATTCCAACTTTTTCTAAAGATAATAATATCATCTAGATAGAGAAGAACAAATTCATCAATGAAAGGCCTAAAGAGATCATTCATGACCCTCATGAAAGTGGCTAGAGCATTGCAAAGTTTGAAAGGCATCACCATCCATTCGAACAACCCCCATTTGGTCTTGAAGGCAGTTTTCCACACATCCTGCTCTACAATTCGAACATGACGATAACAACTATGCAAATCCAATTTGGTGAAATAGATAGCATTCTTTAACTGATCTAATAAGTCATCAATGTGGGGAAGAGGGTAATGATTTTTCACCATGATTTTGTTTAGTGCTCGATAATCCATGCACATCCTCCATGTGCAATCTTTCTTCGGCACTAAGACAATCAGTGAGCCACATGGAGAAGTGCTCGGTCTAATGACCCCTTGGTTCAATAGTTCCTACACCTTCTTTTTGATCTCCTCCATCTCAATGGTCAACATCCTGTACATGCCAATATTTGCTAAAGGAGCATCATGCTGCAAATGGATCTCATGTTGGATTTCCCTCTTCGGAGGTAATCCCTTGGGTTCTTGAAACATCTCATCATAGTTTGAAATTAATTCACATAATTCCTTTATATGCACATGATCACAACCCTGGAAAGCATCAGATAATTCTACATCTTTTCCCCTTACAACCATAAGCATGCAACCCTTACTGGAATTCACCAATCTCTTCTTTTGTCTTGTACTTACAAGGTTGGAATTGATTTTAGTTTGATGAGCCCTTACAATATATTCTACCCCATCTTTTGTGATTTGGTATTTGTTTTCATGACGGAAGAATACCGCCTTTCTATCATATAGATATGGACTCCCTAACACCATGCCACAGATATCCAATGGTATCACATCAAGTTTTACCTCATCCACTAACTTAGAAGCGATCACAAATTTAACCTTACACTGCTTAGTTACATTCAGTTTTGCTTTATCATGTATCCATCCAAGTGGGTAAGGTTTTGGATGTGGTTTGGTTTCCAAGCCTAGCATTTTTACCAAGGACTCTGAAATTAAGTTTGCTTGGGATCCGGTATCAAATAGAGTTTCCATTTTTGTATGATTTATGATAACTCTAATATGAAATAGCTCAATTCTCTTTTGTTCATTAGGAAGAGACTTGTGATGCAGGAAATTGTTCCCTCTGCAAACAGAGGCAACCCCTCTAGCCCTAGAGTGGGTCTAGTCACAGCAAGGACAGAAAAACAATATATTTCCTTAAACAGTCATAGTTGGAGGCCTAACTCAACTGGTGGTCGATGGAGTTCCGTTGCACTGCTCCAGCTTTCGCTTCCTTCTCCTCAATGAGTGATAAACCTCAAATAATGCAAAGGAAATACAACAAAGCACATAACCGGAAAACAACAATGATCTATTTACTCACAAAGTCAAGAAGTCATGATCTATCAAGTAAATTACATACAAGACATAGGAAAACATCATTGATTGTATTAATAATGAAATAAGAGCAAGCTTACAACCAAAGTTTTGACATCGCAAGCCTTCTCAGAGGGTCCAACCAGTGTATTTCTCAAGCATTCACTCTTTGAAGATGGATCTCCCAACATACAAAATCTCTCTCTCACTCATAAGTTCTTACACAAAGTTAAGGGTACTTCACAACCTTCCACAAGCTATTGACAATCCCACACTTGTCACAACCACACCAGCTATCTATCAAACCCAAAAGCACTAACAACACTACTCAAACCAAGAAATTACCAACTAGCTGATCATATCAAAGGTGAGTGTTTAAATAGGAGAGGAGGCTCCATGAAAGGTGGAAGAGAGAGCTTATCCCCAAGGAAGGTAGCACAAATGACAGAACTGACATACTAGAGGAGGAAGGGCAACACAAACTATGCCAACAACCAGGTCTGGAGACATCCATAAGGCTGATTGTTGGAACGAATTCGCCCAATCTGGATCATCACGAGTTTATCACTAAGCTTTAGCGCTGACATCACTAGTAGGCAATGTAGCCAGTCAGACCGTCGCTAAAGATAGTAATTAACCTCGTGTTGAAGCATGAAATCAGACCATACCGAGAAATAGATGTACTTTCACACTGGAAGCGTGGATGCATTATTTACGACCACTGTCCATCGCGTATATTAAGTCCATTCTTGCGATGAGGAAAAAAAACTTAGGAAAAGTGGGTCACTTAGCAACATAAGAGAGCATTTGTTCAGTATGAGCATGTTTTACTTGGACACATGACACGGTAGAAGGATTGGGGTGAAGGCAGTGACAAATTACTATGTAACAGATGCCCCCTAAAGTATGAAGCCTGAGAGAGTGGGAGGGGTGAAATGCTTTACGAAACTGTCTGAGCTAGAACACCATCTGGAAGAACCTGCAGGCACAAGTACAACTAATATCTCTGATAGTGAAATACATGTAGTCTAGGCATGGGCGTAGCCATCCAAAAGACATACGAACTAGGTTGGTGGTATGGACGCAGCCACCCAGCTAATAAGACCATAATGATAAAGGTATGGTCGCAGCCATCCATGAAGACTCAGGTATGGTCGCAGCCATCCATCAACGAGTCATGCAATCACGAACCAATCCACGCAGCCCGAACATGTGTAATTTGAGTTCGGGGTCTTGAAACCCAACCGATCATAATACAAATTCTAGCATGCGAATATATGTGCTGAAGTTGAGCATGATAGAAAATCGTTTCATTACTGGTCAATGAGTAAAACCGTTAACAAGTGCGAGAGAAACCACCAATAATGCCAATGGTTCCCAAGGTACTGTCCAGTACAAACCACGAAGTGTTAAGAATGGGCTGAAGTCGAACACTCATGGAATCACCCAATCAATGACCAATGATGAAAGTCAATCATTAGGCGTGAAGAACTTGCCATTAAGGCATGCAAGCTCCAAGGTACCAAAGGGGATCTCTAGATCAGTCTCCTAGATAATGAGCTGACGTCGACAACAGACGATCCGTCACTAGAGGGCCATAATGTTTCCCCCATCAATGACACGAGATAAGGAACAAGTGGTAGATGGTAAAACAGAGTATCAAAGGAGGAGGTAAGGATGTAAATTGCAGAAGGATTATACTCTTGAACATGTCGGTGACACGACTCCAGAGGGTGGCAGCATTTAGGTACCAAGGGATCAGAAGCTTGATGGAGACAGAATGGATCAGATGGAATGAGGCTAAATGGCAACCCAAAACCCCGGAAGTCCAAATGACGATGTATGGATATCCCAACCCGACAAGAAGCAAAAGTGTCGATGTTCAAGAGTGACTAGTTGCCGCATGTAATCAATGACAACTTCCAAATTTTCCCCCACCATTGCTGGTGAGTACCCCAATTATTTTTGAAAACAAGCTTGAAGGGGATAGCATATGCTTGTAAGTTCGACCTTCGGTCGCATCCAACCTAGTAATAGTTTAACAAGCCCTAGGGATGAGAAGCTCGAGTCCCGTCATGGTGACGAGTCCAATGTCATCAGGGTTTAACGAGTCTGACATAGGTAAAACTTGGAGTCTTTTTCATGTTTAGGGAGTTTGAAAAAGACACGGAAAAGAAAACTCCAAGGGGGGTCCTTTTTCGTAGATTTGTGTCTCTCAAGCTCGAAAAAGTATAAAACAATACCCAAAAGAACCGCTTGACCATTACGATCAAGGAGTACTTTTCGAGATTAGTGACCTTAACCCGAAAGAGTAGAAAAGTGATCGAAACCGCATCGTTTCGTAACTAATAACGAACCCGAAACGAAAAAATCCCGACAATATTTTCGCTTTTATACGATCGGAAAAGAGCTAAAATCAAACCTCCATTTTTAATCTCTTTAACGAGTCAAAAAGGGAAAAATACTGGACAATCTTTTCATCTTTTATGAGTTAGAAAAGAGCTTAAAGTAGACTCATCCTAGAGGAACGAGTGGTATAAAGGGTAGCAACTGGTTCCGGTAATGGTGGAACTGCTCAAAACATGTAATGGTCAAGAGGTTGGCTAATAAAACCACTCATCGTTGTGGTTCTTCTGGAAAGGATAAACAAATAAGTGAAAGCATATGATCAGCCAAAGAGATGGTGGCGATGGAATGAAACAACCAAGGCTCATCTAGCAGAATTTAGCAGATTAAAATGACAATAACGAGATGTAAATCGGGTATGGGTTCATTTTTACACAGGCTTGAACCATGGAGAACTCTACTTGGATTTGGTTTCATGTTTACACAAGCTTGAAATGAAAAACTATGCTTGTTATAAGTTTTCATGCCCCCCAGCATAATGATGAAAATCGAGGTACGTGCCCCCCAAGCTTCATTGCATTCAACGAGATGGATGGAATGAAGGTTCACTTTTGAGATCTTGGAAAGACTCGACTTGGGTTTGATGAGAGCTTAAGCAAAGACTCGATTTGGAAAAGGGAGTTGTTTCAGTTTTTTTTTTTAAGTTGACACAGTAAAAGAACTATCCTCATAACCCTTGTTTCATTTTTTAACGAGGTTGACACAAGATTAAGAACTTTCCTCAAGACTCCTTGTTTCATTTTTTAACGAGCTTGACACAAGGTCAGGAACTATGCTCATCACCCCTGTTTTCAATTTTTAACGAGGTTGAGACAGGAACAAATGATCCTAGTCACTCCTTGGTTCATTTTTTTAACGAGGTTGACACAGGAACAAACTATCCTCGTAGCCCCTTGATTCATTGGCCATATAAGAATATGGCTCCCAACAGGTCTTCGCGGGATGGAAGAGACGCACTCTAGGTGGAATGCATGTCATGAGGCACTAATGACAGATCAGGTTCCGATGCCCCCAGTACATGATGTACGAGACCATCTTCATGATCATCAGCAGAGGCGGAGATGGAATGGGTAGCCACATAATTGACCTGGGCAAGGAAGGCACTACTTGCAAGCAAGAACCGAGAGGGGATGATAGCTGCGCAGGAGGCACCGGGGGACTAAAGAATGATAATTGATCAATAGTCACCATTCTTCCAACGTGCAGAAAACAAACCACATGGAAACGTGAAGAAACAAGAGCTCCCATGGCATAAACATAGTCACGGTCAAGGAGAAGATTGAAATCTAAAACACCTTGGACAACCATGACGTCTATATAGATGGTTTTTCCCCCCAAAGTAACAGGAAACTTTGGGAGGATCTCTAGAGGTTGACAGGTTCCTCCATCGAACGCTAACAGATTTTGCATGACTGCCACAAGATGTGGGGAGCCCAAAGCTTTCCAAGTAGTCGAAGGCATAAGACTGACAGACGCACCCTCATCCAAGATAGTGCCAGGTATTGCCTTATCATAGGCATGTACTATAATCTGGAAAGGCACATAGGATGGAAGGAGAAAAGCAGTCAAATGACTCTAGTTGAAGGAAACGACTGAACTACTTGGTGGGGGTATCATATGATTGCCCCCATGCTCTACAGGAACCGAAGGACTCTCGTGATCAGCAGGTATAGGAGGGTCATTCTCGGACTCAGGAGAATCTGACGAGACAAGAAGAACATGAGCATGATGCTCTTCTGAAACAGAGTGATCAACAGGTGGTGGACCCAAGTTGACACTCTTTTCGACCAACGATTGGTCAGGAACAGGCTGAGCACAGCCAGGTTCGGGAAGAGAAGGACGGACAAGAGAAAAATCTAAGTCAATCTCGTTGTCAATGGGGAGAGGGTCTGAAGAGAGCCTAATGTAGCCCAGGCCACTCCTAGGCCACAACTATCAGGATCTTCCCATAACTATGCACATAAAAGCTTGATTCACGAGTTCTAATCTCATGAGTAAACAAAACCCCAACTTGTTATCATACAATGCTATAACCCATAATCTTAACTCACTGTCCTCTCCATAAATCTATTAAAAGAAACCCTGGCGATGCGCCTTCATTCATTTCCGACAGCTCTCTTATCACAAATGAAATCCTTTACTGAAACATATAATTATTGGAATTACGCACGCAGCTGATATGTATCCATAGACATCCACGCAATTTATTATCTATAGAGCTCTTACCAAGGACAGCGGTATTACCATACGCTGACTTGTTTATAAAGATATCGCACCATTTGTATGCGTTGGGTTGCAGGCTATAAAACCATGGACCGACAGCACTCTATATATATATATACTCCGTTGACTGTAATTTTAAAGCCGATGCTCATGTATAGACGCAATTCCGCCTCCGCTATAGCACTTACGCCCTTCCACAGGCTTTAAAAACCCGCACACACGCCAATAAGGCTTATGTCTGTAAGTAACATACAGAATTCTCCGTTATAACTGTGGATTCAGTCCAGCAATAAGCTAACGCAGCGATCTCATCATCAATACATATCCAGCAACCTCATAATTGAGGCATATATTCAACCCAACAGACAGCGATCCATTGGTTCTTACACAAAATCCCTCAACCACGCAGATCTTCAATCATTCAAAGATTGCATTAACGCGCAGATCTTCACCCTCTCACCGGCGAATTATCAACACACACAACGTGGACATGTGCTTTCCCTTTATGCTCCTCCGCAGCACCTTCTTGTCATCGACGCGCCTTTATATCCCTTTGTTATGGTTCAACAAATGTGGCGCCTGTATTGCATTAAACCACGACTTTCATTATCTGCGTAATTGCCCAAACAAACAGTCGGTTATGTGGTCTTGGATAGATCATCGTTCCTCTGTCCTACGATGCTCAAACAAAGATTCCGCTTTTCCAGAACTTGGTTACGCTGCGCCTCCAGTTAGCTTTGCATGGCTTCAACCTTCAGTTTTAATGCGGAAGCTGACCATCGTAACCTGTCACACATCCGCAGTCTATTTGGCGTGTTTACCTCTTGATGGTATGTCTTTAAAAGAAGTCACCGGGTCAAAAGAAGTCACCCGGATTAACTGAAATCATAGTGACAACACAATTAACTAGCAACCACGCAATCATATCTGCAACAATCATAACAATCACTTGACAATGTTATGCTGAATCGATCTAATACGGCAAACAATTTCCTAGCCAGAGGTAAATGACATATAGCCCTCGGCATACAATCGGATGCAATGTTGACACAAGATTGAGAACCACAACGTCAAAACGCAAAGGCATGAAATATAGAAGAAACGGCGCTACAAAACTCAGAACGATTGAATTTTAATGATGTTGGAATCGGTTTACTATGCGTAACAGCAAATTTCGGTTATATCCTGAAACTTTGAAGACCCGAACCCGTAAAAATCGTGAGATTTATAATGTCTTACAACCATCAATACATTATCAAGTTCTGTATAAAAACGCAGGGACCGGCGATATTCCAATACACAGCAAAAGATAAAGAATTCAACACACTCATATTTACAATAAAAACAAACATTCACACAGAGTTTTCTTCATGGCCAGATATGCAATCCATGGCCCTTTTACAAACTGCCAGAAGGCTCCCAAGGAGAACCTTGCTCACTCTACACCTCACGCTCACCCTCCCTCTATGCTTTTGAGGCTTAATAATTTATACAATTTTAAAAAATCATTTAATTAAATGTTCAATCCCTTCACTTCCTCAACAAACCCCTAAATCTCTCAACATCCCTAAAAGATAGATTCTCATCCCTAAGACTTAGAAACTAATTCCAACTTAGGCTCCCTCATTAATTCTAACTCTATTTTCTCTCATATTCCTTAAAAGAATATTTACAAAATCCTCACTTTCTCCTATTTTATTAAAAATAACAAATTAATTAATAAAATATTAAAATTTGTCACATCCCCTTTAATCACATATTTACAAATGAAAAATGTCCTTGATGCTCCTGCATCATTAGTTCTCCTGTGGACTAGGATGATTAGTTCTCCGTGGCATCCACTGACAGGATGATTCGTTCTCCTGTGGACATGATGATTAGTTCTCCTGTCAAGGCATCCTACCCATGTAGTCTAGGACTCATGGGAAGTACCTCTCATCTAATCATTGAGCAGGGAAATGAGGATAGGGACCATAGTAGTGCTATCGATGGACGCATTGCTGTATCTGTTGTACTCCCTATGCTAGGATGACCTCCATTGATTTGGGATCAATGATACTGATCTGGGATCAGTGAGAGTGGTTCACACTCTGGGACTGACTTTGGATCAGTGGAGGATGGTATGATACATCCTCGATCATTTCTTCTTCTTCATAGTCAGAGCAGAGCAAAGTAGAGTAGAGCTAAGCAGAGTAGAGTGGAGTAGTGTAGGGCACTGATGGCGGAGATAGTACAATCGGACATATGGATCAGCGGATGGAGTTCTCCCTAGTTGAGAGGGAGTGTTAAAATTGGCAACTAGGGCCAAACTCCATGTGAGTCATCTTATTTATGGCAGCTGATATTTTTCTTGGATCCCTCTCATTGAGAAGTGTAGGATTGATCTAAAGATCATCCGATTCCGATAAGTATTCATGGAGTTATGAATTTATTTGTGTTATAAGACAATTCGTCAGGGTTGGCCAACAACCAAATAAACCCCACATGTGCTCAACGATTTAGTATAAATAGAGGTGGCCTTCAAGTCATTTCAACACACTTGGGATCTCTTCCTCTCTCTACTTGTGTTTGGGTTTTAGTAGGAGGAGAGATCCTAAGGGATAACATTGCCCTGATCCAGAGGGAAAAGCCGGAATTGCTGGAGAAGCCGGAAATGCTGGAAAAGCCGGAACTGTTGGAAAAGCCGGAACTGTCAGAACTTCCGGAACTATCGGGAACTGTTTGGAACAGCTGGAACTGTCGGAAACATCAAGAATTGTTGGGAACTACCAGAACAACCGAGCATCTGTCTCCGAAGGACAACAACATGCAAGGGATAGCTAACTAACATTGGGACAGTTGTATGGTACGTAGCAGCAAATACACCAAGCATGCAATGTTACAGCTAGCATGCAAGGGACAACTAGCATGCAACAATAAGCATGCTAAGGACAATAAGCATGTTAGGGACAACAAGCAAGCAAGGGACAACAAGCAAGCAAGGTGCAACCAACACATAGGTCAGGGTGGCAACATGGTGCAACAATGACACATAATGCAGTACAGTGATGGGTACAATCATGATTAATGACGCGTGATGAAATGCAACATAGTGATGATGGGTGCAACAAAATTTCTTGATTGAAATTTTGTAGAGGGAACAACTTGTTGGGATTACAGAATCAAGCGTGAGGGGAAGTCTTTGGAGAGACCAATCCACTCTTGATACATTCTTAAAGGATTTCTCATTTGTTCTTTGAACCTTCATAGTCTTATCTTACAAAGTGGTTTTGCAGGGATTTCGGCACATAGCTTGTACACAAGCTAAGAACTTCTAAATTTAAATCTCTTTTAAAAAACATTGTATTTCATTTCTTTCATTTGCTATCTAAGAGCTTGAAGATTGCTAAGCAAGGACGAGAGTTTACTCTCACTCTTTAGCTTAGCCTTTTGTAAATTATAATTGTGCATATACATTTCATCTTGTTGATTTTTCCATTAATACTTAACTTATTTTGCAGCCATTGTTTGGATTGTTTGCTAACTCCTGTGAGGCATATTTTGAAGAGCAACTTCTCGCAACATCTAATAAGTGTTTGCAGGACCTTTGGAAAGTGTTGGTGGTTCGATTTCCAAGGATGTCGTGAGCGCTTTTGAGGCTTATTTTGGCCAAGTCGAGTTCACTAGAGGGTTGCCCATTTTCCTCTTTAATTCGCGGGCATTTGGAGGAAACTCACACCTTGTTTCCCTTGCATAAGTTCTGTGAGAACTTGCCACTACTTTTTCAAGAAAGGAGGTCTAATGTCCAAGTTTCAAGCAATTATTGTGAGGACTCTCCTAGAAGTCCAGTTGAGAACTTTGAAGGGCCCTCTTCTCATTGTAATATTAATAAAAGATCTAGCTTGCTTGTGGGAGCTTGGGATTTCTCCCATGGTATCCTATCTCCCCATTTAGAGGGAGGCTTCTCTTGAGTGGATTGACATTTGCATGGTTTAAGCTTTCATACTTCATTCACTTACATGCATGCTTTAATTGGGAATTAACACAACCTCACTATCACATTTCATTAAGTTAAAGTTTGTTACAATTTCATTTGAGCTTTGCATTCTCTATCTCCTTGTTGCTTGGAGCTACAAGCTTACACTTTACTTTGGGCAATTCATCCCTTACATGCAAGAATTAATATTCTTAACAAACTTTGATTCGTTTCCATTTACCTTCGTAAATTATTTCATGAGCATTTGATTACATGCTTCAATTTTATGCTACATTGTTATCTTGAATATTGGAGCAATTTTTTGTCATTGCCTATTTGAAACAAATTTTACTTTCAAGCAAATTACTTGTATCATTTTAATTCATTGATGAAACACATGCAACATTTGTAAGCTAATTTTATTCCTCCAATTGAAGTTATAATTGCAACTTATGTTGAACACTATTTCATTTTCAAGCATTGCAAATGAATCTCTTTGAAGCATTTGCATGTATCATTATTTTAATTTGGGGAATTAACATAATTTGCATTTCATCTACACATTTTAGTGTAGGAAGGCTCCAAGCCTCATTAAAATTTTACCTCCAACATAAGTTGGTTGAAGTAGACATCTTAGGGAACCTCTACTCCTCTATTGACTCCTCACTGTGACATCCATATCATTGGGTGAGGGTGAGGTCTGAGGATTGAAGAGTTAAATTGTAATCTTGTTATAGAGCTAATTAATAAAATTAACCAAGAGCACTTTCCATTACATTTACTTTACTTGTCTCTTGATGGTTTGAGTTTTCATATGCAAAGTCTATTCCAAAAGCAAGTATTTTAATTTTTTCAAACAAGTGCTTTCTTTTCATGTTTCGAGTCTAATTGCATATTGATGTCTTGGTTTGACACTTAATTTCTTTTACATTTCCAAGTTAATTACTAATTTTTGGGTTTTGGCAAGATATGTTTCACATGTTTTGATTTATAAAGTTGATTATCTCAAATTTTTTTTTTATCTTACATATTTTGTGTTAACAATTCTTATTTACATTTTAGGGTTACTTTGTTTTCTCTTTTGAGAGCATTGCATTTTACTTTGGGCAAATATATCTTTAAATTGTTGAGCAAATTCCTTATAAGGCACTGGTTTTATGGTTTTTAATCATATTAATGATTGGCATTGTTATTTCAAGTTGCTCACTTCATATTTGCTCATCAATCCTTAAGAGTAATCCATTTTCACTATAACACTCTCCTAGAAACTCACATCTTTTAACTTAACTTTTCATTAGGGACCACCCCCCTTAGCTAACCTAGGAGATAGCTCAAACGGAGAGAGTCAGGATTCGTGTGACAACCCCTTCTCTGAGTTCCCTGCCACCAACTACACCTTGTGGGGTTGAAGGATTTTCTCACTGACTTGTAGGGAGGTGTAGGCGGCAAGGTCAACAGGCATCACGTGTTTATTATATCTCTCACTTGTTTCTTATTAGGACTTGGTTTCAATGTTTGGAGCAAGTTTTTCAATGATATTTATCTGCTAGGTATGATGGAGACAAGGGCCTAGTGATCTCTGATAATGTTTTCAGTGTTAGAGATAACATAATAGGTAATGTTCCTCCTCCGTTTTTTAAAAGGTGGTACTCCTCTTATTTATAAAATTAATAACAAAATGCTTGAGATAGGACTCGTTGTCCACAAATTTCCACACCTAGGAATGCGGGAAAAATCCTCAACTCCACAAGATGTATTTTGTGGCAACTCTCATAGAAGGGGTTGTCACCTATTCCCAACTTTCTTCGTTTAAGCTCTCTCCTAGCTAAGCTAAGGGGGGTGGTCCCTAAGAAAAACTCTAAAAGAAAAACTTGTTAAAGGTAACAGGGTCTAGGAGATCAATTAGTAAGGCTATCACCATTCAATATAACTTGAAATAAAATTAGAGATTGATTTAGCAAGTATAAATGTTTATGAGCATATAAATATAAAAAATATAGATCCAATAAATTTCAAAAGATATCCTGCAAGACAAATCGGAAGAGACCAGTTCCTTCAAATATAACTTGCAAGAGATATATGCTTAAGAAGAAATCACGCTACTTGCAAATGAGATATGATTTTCAAGTTACAAGAATAACATGTTGCAAAACATGTGTTAGTGAATCAAAACCACAATAGATTATATACGAATTTGAAATATGAGTAGTAAGATGAAGATAGACCTTATAATAGGATAAAACTTGTACTCAAAAGAAATATGCTCAATTATGATATAACATTTGAAGGACAATTAGCAATGAGCACATGGAAATGAAATAAACAAGTACTAGGATAAGTAAATGATAAGCTCATAATCCAAATTATACAATAATCAATTGGGTGCAAAATGAGCAAGGTTATATGTGTGTGTGTGAAATAAAGAGTGGTTTTGGTAATTTTTATTAAGGCCTAATCCAAGGTGTGACTTCCCCTCAGTTCCTTCAACTTGGTAAGGACTAGTAGGTAGTTGCAAGAAGACTAGGATGAGGAAGCAATGACTTCATTAATGTTACCTAGGACTTCAAGGCAACCCGCATGCCTTCCTTTCTACAAGGGACCTAGCCATGCAAGAGAACTGCGAGGTCATGCGTTTTAACTTTTAACCATTCATCCAAACTCAAATCTAGGGAAATTGAATCATAGTTGAGGAAGTATCCTAAATGTCTATAAACTAGGCTTATGCTTGGAGGTAAATTTTAGAAAATCTACAAATGCAAGTTAATACAATTGCTTCAAGTGAGATTGACAATTGAAGTAAAATGCTTCAAATGTGAAATGTCTTATGAATATCAATAGAGAAATACCATTCCACGTTAATAATCAAATTAGCAAACTTGAGCACAAATTATGATACCAATGTGAGATTAGCTTATGTTAATGATAAATGAGGCAAGCAAAACTGACTCAATTAATCAAATGCGGGTTAGATCAAGAAACTAGAGAGATTATTTCAATGAAAAGTGCAAGTTAGATCAAGTAGCTAATGGAACTACTCAATGAAACAAAAGCAGCTTAGTCTAAATGAACAAGAAATTAGATTTAACAATTAAATGATACAATGAGCAAGAAACCCCAGGCTCCCTCAGGAAAAAGATTTTTTTATTATATTTACAAGTGAAATCCTCTTGTAGAAAAAAGAGGCTTTAGGATCTTGAGGAGGGTTTGCAAAATGGAGATTTAAGAGTGAATACCCCTCCTTAAGGTGTCAAGAACGAAAATGAGAAATATTTACAATGATTATGGCCAACTTTACAATGGAAGATCTCCCCCAATAGGCAATTCATTTTCCTCCAATTAATCTCGCTCAAAGAGATAGACGTCCAAGCTTCAGAACGAAATCATGCACAAAAGAGGAAGATAAATACTCTTAGCTCATGACTAAAGGGAAAAGGGCTTCAAAATTGTAGATCTGTGGTTTTTCAAGCCTCTGTTGAAATTTGGTACCGGAGGACAGGTGGTTCCCTTAGGCTTTGATCTTTGGCATAGGGAAAAGTGTCCAAAAGATTTTAATTTTTCTCCTAAAGTGACTTTATAATTTTTATAAAGTTAAAATCTAGTTTAAAAGTGACTTTAAGTGATAAAGTTACTAAGTCTAATTTTAAAGTGACTTTTATAAAGTCAATGAAAAATTAGAAAGGAAAAGTGACTTTGGAAATAAATGACTAAGTGGGTCTTTATTAAAGTGGGTTGAATTAAAAAATAGTGAGATTTAAATGTGCATTTAATCTCAGCCATTGATCTAAATCTATTTCAACCATTGGATTTAGAGATCACCCAAAAGTCACTTGGATCACCCAAAAGTCACTTGGAGTTATATTAAGGGAGAAAAAGGAGGAAAAGATCACATTTCGATTCAATTCTTTCATGAGCAGATTGAGAGAAGGAGAGCAAGAGAGCAAGGGAGATTTCTGGACAATGAGCTGCGGAGTATCAGCAGCGGAGTAACAATAGTGAAGTTTCAACAGGGCAGTTTTTCAGCAAGGCTGAGATAAGTTGTAAAAGTTTGCTTGCTGATTTTTGTTGAATATTTTCTTGCTGTAAAAAGGCTTTTTTCAGAAATAAAGAAGAGCTCTCAAACTGGTTTTCCCCAAGAGTTGTACGGGGTTTTTCCAAGATCACGTTGACCAAAAATATCAGTGTTTTAATGTGTTTTAATGGCTGTTTATTACTGCTGATTTTTATTTCTGCAATTTCCAGCATTCTGTAAATTTTCCAGAATTTGTATTTTCAGCAAATTTATTTTTTCCAGCTTGTTGAATATATGGTTATGGGAAAGGGCATTTAACTACATGGGAGAAATAAGGAGAAACTGAAAACCGGGGTGGGAAAACAAAATTTTTTTAACAACGTTTTCTTCATCAAGGAGAAAGTATACGTCAAACACCCGAGTTGGAAGAAGAAAGTGCAGATCAGGATCAAAAGTAACAGGTTGTACAGACTACAACTAGAATCACCAATGGCACTAATAGGCAGTCATGGAGACAAGGATTTGAACGAACTATGGCACAGAAGAATGGGACATTTGCACCATGGGGCTCTGAGAATTTTCAGGAGCACTATAACAGGAGTTCCGGATCGTAGTACTGAAAGAGATGATGTATGCAGAGGATGTGCTCTAGGAAAGTATGCCAAGGCAGCATTTCCTAGAAGTAAAAATATGGCCAAGAGTGTACTAGGATTGATACACTCAGATTCTGCAGACCCATGTCCACTAAAGCTCTTAGTGGTGCCGAGTACTTCCTTACCTTCATTGATGACCACTCAAGGGAAACTTGGATTTATTTTCTGAAAACCAGGGACAAGGTTTTTTGTCGATTCAAAGAGTTCGAGGCTCCGGTGGAGAATCTGACTGGGAAGAAAATAAAAGTTTTGCGCTTAGATAATGGTGGAGAGTATGTCGATAAGGACTTCACTGATTTTTGTACTAAGGAGGGCATCAAAAGAGAGTGGACAACTCCTTACAATCTGGAGCAGGTAGCAGAAAGAAAGAACATGACTATTGTAGAAGCAGCTAGGGCCATGATGTATGATCAAGATATGCCAAAATTCCTGTGGGCAGAAGCATGCAACACAACAGTCTATGTTCAGAATAGAACTCTTCATCTGGCATTAGGCAATATTACTCTAGAGAAAGTCTTCACAGGGAAGACGCCTAAAGTCAGCCATTTCAGGATATTTGGGAGCTTAGCATATTGTCGCATACCTGAGGAAAAGAGGAAGAATTTGGATCAAACTGCAAAGAAAGGAGATCTAGTGGGATATAGCGAGAATGCTAAGGTATACAAAATCTATCTTCCAAGGAGCAAGAAGGTAGTAGTTCGACGAGATGTGAAGTTCATGGAAGATAGGGCTTTCAGAAAATCTCGAGAAATGCCTTCCGAGGAGCAGTGAAAAGAGGAACCGTTGGTCAAACCTCTTCAACCAACAGAAGAAGTGAATTCTTCCTCGGGTCAGGAAGAATCACAGGATGAGGAGGAGCTAACAAAAGCACCTGCTGGCAGAGGAAGAACGAGCAGGGAACTTCGTAAGATTCTGCGATATGCAGAGGACTTCATCGGTGCGCCGAGGAACAATAAGAGGGAGCAAAAACATCCTGATAGATATCAGGTATTAGTAGCTCAGTATGGGGTGCCTGCCAGTTTTCAGGAGGCAGCTCAACATCAAGTTTGGCTGGATACAATGGTAGAGGAGTACAACTCCATAATGGTGAACGATGTCTGAGAGGTAGTGCCAAGGCCTCAAGATAGATCGGTGCTAGGTTCGAGATGGATCTACAAGATTAAATACGTTGCAGACGACATTATTGAGAAATACAAAGCCAGGTTTGTGGCTAAGGGGTATGCTCAGAAGGAAGGAATTGATTACGAAAAGACCTTCGCCTCGGTAGCCAGGTATACATCTATTAGAACCGTGATATCTCTTGCAGCACAGATGGGGCCTTCGTCCCGGGACCCAGGTAATATATCTATTAGAATCGTGATATCTCTTGCAGCACAGATGGGGTGGGAGATTCATCAGATGGATGTCAAAACGACATTTCTGAATGGTGTGATAGAAGAAGAGGTATACATTGAACAACTAGAGGGCTTTGAGACACATGAGAAGAAGTCTCATGTATGCAGATTGAAGAAAGCCTTGTATGGGCTGAAACAGGCAACTAGAGCGTTGTATGGGCGAATCGATGGCTACTTACAGAAAATGGGATTTGTCAAGAGTGACGGAGATCCAAATCTCTACTATCTGGTTGTAGAGAATGAGCCTCTAATCTTAGTATTATATGTGGATGATCTCTTCCTGACAGGATCATCCAGGCTCATAGGGGACTGCAAGAAGAATCTAGCCACGAAGTTCGACATGAAGGATTTGGGATGAATGCATTATTTCCTGGGATTGAAAGTTTGGCAGCAAAAGGGGGAGATCTTCCTTGGGCAAGGGAGATATGCTACAAAAATCCTGGAGAGATTCAGGATGGAGGATTGTAAACCCATGGCTACTCCAATGGTAACCAACTGGAAGAAGATTGATGCATCAGAAGACAAAGAAGTTGATCCCACCCTATACAGGCAGCTCATAGGGTCCTTGATGTAACTGGTCAATACCAGGGTAGACATTTTCTACGCTGTCAACACTCTCAGTCAGTTCATGGTGGAGCCAAAGAGGGCACACTGGGTAGCAACCAAACATGTTCTCAGGTTTTTACAGGGAACAATCGATTATGGACTCTTGTACACCAGGGGTAAGGATATCAGATTGAGTGGGTTTACTGATGCAGATTGGGCAGGAAGTTCAGTGGATTAGAAAAGTACGTCTGGGTACTATTTCAACATTAGATCAGGAATGACCTCCTGGTGCAGTAGGAAACAGAAATCCGTGGCTTTGAGCTCAGGGAAGGCAGAATATATGGCCGCAAGCATAGCTTCGTGCGAGGCCATATGGCTTAGAAAACTGTTGGTGAACCTATTTAGAAGAAAGATGGAGGCGACCATGATCATGTGTGATAATCAAAGTTGGATCAAGCTCTCTGAGAATCCAATGTTTCACGATCAGTCAAAACATATTGATATCCGATGTCACTTTTTTAGAGACTGTGTCCAACGAGGAGCTGTATAGTTGAGCTACACTCCTACAGGAGAACAGGTGGCAGACATACTTACCAAGACCCTTGGAAGAACCAAGTTTGATTATTTCAGGGAGAAGATGGGGATGATAAAGAATCCATTTCAGTAGTAGAAATGGGTATGATGTTGCAGTGCAATAGCAGTTAGCAGTAGCATGATGCAACATGATGAGAAGGAGTTTGCAGTGCAGATGTAGTGTTGGGAAGATGGACTAGCGGCAGCATGGATGCGGAGGGAGCTGCAGTATAGAGGTAGCAGTGGCAGTGATAGAGCCATGGGAAACAGTGCAGAGGATGTTGGGCGGGCAGGCCTAGCATCAGCACAGGGACCGATGTCGGATAATCAGGGTGATGCTCAGTGTGGAGTATTACTAGAGCACAATCCTCGCTAAGAGGGAGTGTTGATTTGAGGTAGCATCGGATGCGCTCTAGCCATGAAAATTGGTGGAGAGGCTAAAGCACATGAGATCTCCAAGACCCATAAATGGTTTGGGCAGATTCTAACCGGTTTGGGAGATATTAAAATAATTAATATTTTTAATGGAGTTCCTACCTCTAAACTTAGGAAAAATAAAATATTAATGGGTATTAACATAAAACTGGGTTAGAAGGTTCCAAAAGTCATGGATCAATCCAAATCGAATCTTAGCCGTTGATTAGAGATTTAATCTCGGCCATTGAGAGACCAACAAGAAAAGTATAAGAAGAGGCTTGAGGGTCAGTTGGAGAACACACTGAGAGAGACCAGTGAGTTCGATTTCTGGAGCGGGGTTAGCTGAGAAATTTGAACTAGTGATCTGGATAGCAGCAGGAGGCAGCAAGTGCGGCATAGAGAGTCGGGAACAACACTAGGGGAACAACGCAGAGGTTGGAGAGGCAGACGCAGAGGCTGCAGATTGCGCAGTCAATGGAGGGCTTGCGTCCGTTGTTGTAGCATTTTTTGGTTTTGGTAAGTTAGTATCAATCAGTCAAAAAATGAAAATATATTTCAAAAAACGTTAAGTTAGGATATGGACAAAAAGAATATTAAATAAAAAATGTTAGGGATATTTTTATGAATGAGTCCATATCAAATAAAATGATAGAATAGATGCCGTAAAAAATGGAGGCAAAAATAAAATGTTAGGTTAGAAAGAAAAGAAAAAAATAATAAACTCTGAAAGTGTTGCTAATCCAAATGCCACTACTCTTAGTATAGTTTAGTTTTGCAAATAAAATTGTGTGCAGATTGTTTAAATGCCACACTAGTTCATCTAATCCAATTGTACAGTGTAATCAATGATTGGATTTGATTTAAATTGTTTGTCAATAGGTAGCAAATAAAATTGGCTCAATAGTTTAATTTGAGTCAATGGAGGAAATAAGGGATAGAGGTAGATTATTCATTAAAAGGAAATATTGAGTTGCTAGCCTAAATGCACTCAAATGAATAAATGAAAATGTTAGGAGGGTAAAGGGTAGGTAGACATATGATAAATAATTGGAGCATGAAAGGATTTTATCTGAAGTTGTAACATTGGATAATGCACGCATACGATGTTGCATTTTATATTAATTATGAATTTTAAGCATCAATGTTATTTGTTAGACACCCTAACTTCATTAATTTATTCCCCCGTTACACAAAATTGTCACATCTACCATAAAATCGTGTCCCCACCATCACTTCCGCCTCACATGTTAAATCCCTTCCACCTTACCTTTCATCCCGCATGCTCCCCCAAGATCCTATGGCCCAGATCCCTCCTCGGCCCTCATTTGCCATCTGAACTTTATCAGTGGGGGGGGGGGGGGGGGGTTCGAAGTGGGCGGTTTTCGAAACCGCCACCTTAAACCACCTTATCCTCATTTTAATCTTTCAGGACTTAAAATCCCGAAACGACTTACTGCCTCAAGTTGCCCCCGAACACGGTTTACGTGTGACCATTTAACGCTGCTCCATGTCGCCATCCACGTCCGCTCCACGTCACTTCTTCCATCCAATCAACTGCCGCATATCCGTTATTCATTCAATTCATAACTCCCGCAAATTTATGTCCGAAAGACCCATTAATTAATCTCGTTGGATAATTAATGCGGATTTAACCATTCATTCAACAACTCTGCTCCAAATTTTCCATTAAAAGCCCTGTGCCGTCTTTGAATTTAATGTAAAGGATGTGCATCCAATTGATCAAATTGAGATGCACAAACAAACTAGATAGATGATTTCTTCTACTTTAACTCATACTGCTATGAGTTTGTCAAAATTTCAGGTTACCTTAGCAAACACATAGTCACAGCTCAAGTTGGAGAAAATCTCCTCATTGGCAAAGGACACAGATCAAATCTTTAAAAGATCTGGTCTTGAAGATGGGATATGATCCCTCCAACATAAATGCTGCAGAAGAACTTGCTAAGAAGAAAAATGCTGAGCTCTTAGCATTAAGGAAACAACTCAAATTGTCAGCTTCTGAGGACCCGATGGCTAAAGAGATTGAAGAAATTGAAACTCAGAAGTCTAACATGATGAAGCTCATCATGGAACAAAATCTGCAAATAAAACAGATGGAAGAGCAGATGGAGAAACTGGTCAAGGAGAAAGAGGAAGCTGTCGAAAGAGCTCAAACTCCAATGGATATAGTACCCCTTGTAGCAATCCCTCTAACCAGGGTTTCTACTTCAGCCACAACATCAACTACAGGTGCAACAGAAGGAGCTAAACAACTTGTTGAAGCTGTTCAGAACTTGTCTGTTTAGACAGGAGAAATCAAGAAGTTGCAGAATGAACTCAAGGAGTTACAACATATGAAAACAGTTGCAGACACTTCACATGCAGCTGAGTTGTAGAGTGCAAAAGGTCAGATTGAAACATGCATGATGCAGAGAGGCCTAGTGCTGATGCAGAGAGGCAGGGGCTGACATAGAGGGTTTGGGAGCTACGTAGAGGTCAGCCAGGCTAACACTGAGACTGGGGAAGTGCTGAAGAATTTTTCTCTTTGTTGGGTAAGCGAGTCTGGCACCCAATTGTACTGAAGAATTGCTGAATAATAAAATCCTCCTTTGTTGCACCGGTTTTCCCACATTGGGTTTTTTTGGGGACTGATTGTCCAAAATATTTGTGTCGATGTGTTAAATCTTGTGCATGTGTTTGTTTCTGTATTATGATGTGATCTCTGTAGCAGAATTTATTTTAATGTTTACTGAAGGATTTTCATAAATAACTTATTGGGAAATAAGTAGGTAAAATAAATCAGTTGTTGTAGTGATAGAATTTTCACAGTAAAGGATTGCTAGATGAGTATCCTAGATTTGTATTCAGATATTTCGCCTGCATAATAATAAACCCCGCTGCACTGATTTTCCCACATTCGGTTTTTCGAGCAACTATTGTGTCCAAAAATAAGTGTGTCCTATGTATCTTGTTCTTTGCTATTTTTTCTGTTTCATGAGATCAAATATTTAATTAAGTGTGGGCTGTAAATGTAATTTGCTTCAATATTCAGAAGAATAACTTGATGAATGTAATCTAAAAATCAAGTAGGTGAAGTAGATTCATATTTGCTGCAGTAGGGGTGTGAAAATTCCTATACTCGAAGGAGCCCCTACTACAACAAATCTGAATCTACTTCACCTACTTGATTTTTTAAATTATATTTATCAAGTTATTCTTCTGAATAATGAAGCAAATTACTTCTATAACCTACACTAATTAAATATTTGATCTCCCGAAACAGAAAACAGAGCAAAGAACAAGATACATAAGACACACTTATGTTTGGACACAATAGTCCTCGGAAAAACCCAATGCGGGAAAACGGTGCAATAGCTCTGAGGGTTTATTATTATGTAGGAGAAATATTTGAATACAAATCTAGGATGCTCATCTAGCAATCCCTTACAGAGTAAATACTGGCGGAAAATCTGAGTGAGTTTTACCTCACTTCACCCGGTAGAATTCCGGCTGATCCGGCACGAGACTGGCTATCCCCGGTTATTTCTGCGCTGCCTCTGTGTCAGCCCTGCGTCACCTTCTCTTCCCTTTACGGTAGCTCTCCCGGCTGTTTTGGCAGTTCCTGACAGTTTCGGCTATTTCAATGGTTCTGGATTCTGCGTGACAAGCAACTTTTCTGCGTCAGTGCTCCCGGCTATTGCACTGCCTCTCTGCAAGCTCTCTCTGCCTCTCTGTTCTGTATTTTCCGGAAAGTCCTTCTCCTTGATTCTCTCTGCCCCTCAGCTGCAAGATCTCCCCAATCGATTTTCCTCCTGAGAACTTCTCACCTCAGAAAATTGATTTCGTCAATCTATCTATGTGTGTTTCCAAATGAACCCCAAGCCTCCATTTTATACTTTTCCCGTTGACTCTTCAACGACCAAGATTAAGTCTCTAATCAACGGTTAAGATTAAAACATGACTTGATCCGCCTTCTAGATCATTCTCACCCATATTTTGATTAATACCAATTAATATTTTAATTTCCCTAAGTTTATACTTAGGAACCCCATTAAAAATATTAATTATTTTAATAAAATACAATCTGAGTGGAATTTCAACAAATGGTTTATGGATTCTTTAGAACTCATATGCCTTAGCCTCTCCACCAATTTTCAAGGCTAGAGCACTCCCGATGCACTCGCTGGAGAAATCTCGGAGAAATCTCAGCCTCCCTGCAAATGCACTCGCTAGATCCGGAAAACTTCCTCAGCCTCACTGTCCCTGCCCATCGTTGTCTCTGCTTCCTCACTAAAGCTTGAACTCTCTGGCAACTGACAGTTGCTGCTTTGGAAAATTGAATTCTCCAAGTGTCTCTGGTGTATTCCCCATCACCACATCGATCCCTTCTTATACCGTCCTGTTAGGACTCCAATGACCAAGATTAAATCTTAATCGATGGCTCAGACCATTTCCGGATCGATCCGTGTGAGTTTCTAGAGAATTCTCAACTTGACTTAATTAATTCTAATTAATTAACCAATTTTCCTATGTTTAGACTTAGCAAACATTAAAAAATAGGTTAATAATCTAATTAAGTCATCTCTAGGTGGAATTTCCACGAACAATTCACGGTTTTGGAGATCTCATGCATTCTAGCCTCTCCACCAAATTTCGTGGCTAGAACACATCCCATGCTACAGAAACTAACATCTCCATCTAGATGCAATGTGGCAAATCAAATAGCATTAGGCTCTCGCATGGGGTTCTATTAATTTTTAGTTAACATGTTCTTTGCATAGGATAGTTACTCCAGGGATTCAAATTAGCCTAACTTTCCATTAGCCATCACATAATACATTATGATCATGATAGTAACTGAAGAAAGAACATAGACAAAAGGTGCAGAAGACAAGCCAAGACAAGAGAACACAAAATATGGCTCAAGCTAGGGAAAAACCACAAGTGGGGAAAACCCTTGGTCAATTCTTTCTTATTATTAATATCAAATGCTCAGCAGAGAGAGAGTACAATAAAGTCAAGGTTAAATTGACATATTGAAGAGAAATGGATGACCCAAAATTGCAATTCTGAAGAAGACTTATTTGACTTTCTGAGGCTGGAGATAAACAACTCAAACATCTTCATTCGATTGCGGCTTCTTCAAGACAAATAAAATGCAGCCCTGTGCTGACCCTAAGAGCTAATCTATGACCAAATTCGGTCCCTTGATCACTTTACTTTTGTGGCCCAACCTGAAGCAATAGACTCCAAAATTTGTCGAAGTTTCTAAGTTTACTTAGTTAGAAACCCTCCATGCACTTTATCTGATTTATTCCTACCTACTTGTTATTTTACTTAACAAGTTATTTACAATGTAAATACTGAAAATAAACACAAGTGCATGCTCAACATATTACAGATCAACAACTAAAGGAAACAAAAACAATCACACCATATGACACCATTATTTTTGGACTAATGTCCTCGGAAAAACTTAATGTGGGAAAACCGGTGTAGCTATCTAAGGGTTTTCTTATTAAGCAATATCATAGTACAATCTGGGTGCCAAAATTGGCCTCCCCAACAAAGAATTTCCTTGGCAGTAATACCTCTCAGTTTCTGACAAATCTCCTGGCTGAAACCCCGGATAAACCTTCTGGCAGCTACTCAGCACAAATCTGCCCCAGAAACCCCAACATCGGCCTCTCTTTGGATTGTGTCAGCCCCTCTCTGCCCAGCGTTGGCCCTGCGTCACCCCGGATGGGTCTGCGTCAGCCTTAGGAAGCCCTGCGTCAGCCCTCTGGCCCTCTGCGTTAGCAATGCTGGCCTCTCTGCGGCTCTGCGCAACTCTCGGCTATCTCTGCGTGGCCCTGTGTGGGTCCTGGTTGGCTCTGCGTCACTCTCCCAGGCTACTACGCTGCTCTCCCGGCACTATCTCTGCCTCTCTGTCTCTCTGTACTCAAATGCCCCTCAGCTGCATCTCCCGATCACTAATTCTATCTTTCTTAGCAAACCCCGCTCTAGAGAATAGAATAACTGATCACTCTGGTGTACTCTCCAAGTGACCCTCAAGCCTCCTCTTATACTTTTCCTGTTGACATATCAATGACCAAGATTAAGTCCCTAATCAACAGCTAAGATTAGATTTGGCTTGGTCCATGTCTTTTGGACCATTTTAACATAGTTTCATATTAATACACATTAATATTTTATTTTCCTTAAGTTTAGACTTAGGGACTCCATTAAAAATATTAATTATTTTAATATCTCATGAACTGCTTAGAATTTGCCCAAACCCTTTCTGGGTATTGGAGATCTCATGCGCCCCAACCTCTCGACCAAATTTCGTGGCTAGAGCACATCCAATGCTACCCCAAATCAACACTCCCTCTTAGCGAGCACTGTGCTCTAGCAATACTCCTCACTGAGTATTACTCTGATCATCCGGCATTGATACTTGTGCTGATGCTAGGCCTTCCTGCCCAACATCCTCTGCACTACTGCATCCTGTACCGTTGCCCATGGTTCTGCCACTTCCATTGCTGCATCTGTACGACAACTCCCTCTGCATCCATGCTGCTACTGGTCCTTTCTCCTAGCATTGCATCCGCACTGCACCTCCTCTCATCATGCTGCATCATGCTGCCCACTGCTGCACTGCAACTTAGCTGCGGAGAAGTAAGTAACTGATCTCCCAATCTGACCTCCATGTTGGGCTAGAGACACCCACTGACGCTGAAGCTCCCTTTGCCGCTGATAAGTGCTCCCTCTCTGACCTCTGCGTTGCTGCAACAACTTCCTACATCTCACACCATTGCACACCTCTCTATGCCATCCTGCACTGGTGCAAAACTCCTGTGCCTCTCGCACTGCTGCAGCCTGCTAGCCTTGTGCTGTCTCGAGGCTCCTGCACTGTAGCTCTCGATGCCGCTCCATCCGCATCCATCTCTACCCACATCAGCTAGTCCTGCTACTCCTCTTCGGGGCTCCTGTAGCAAGGTCTAATCCAAGAGGCTGGGTACCTCGAGGATCCTGCTCCTCATTGCCTATAGTCTGCTCGACTACAGCTCAATGTCTCCCCACTTCTTCTTAAGTGGCGCGTGTGCACTCATGGCACAC
Organism: Pinus taeda; assembly: GCA_000404065.3. Lineage (NCBI taxonomy): Eukaryota > Viridiplantae > Streptophyta > Pinopsida > Pinales > Pinaceae > Pinus > Pinus taeda. Next base: position 131,832 of record APFE030708465.1, read on the forward strand.
TCATCGTCTGTCAAAACTTCCTTCTCTGCCTGCGTTGGGGCTGCCTTAGTCTCGGAAGACTCTCCCTTACTCTTCTTCCTCAGACATTGGGTCGCATAATGACCCAGCTCCCCACAGTGGAAGCACTTGATCTTGGAGAGATCTTTCTTCTTTCGCTTTTCCTACTTTCCCTCAGATGCTAGGGCAACATCTTCCTCCTCCTGCTTGACTTTGATCCCCTTGCTGCTGCTA
>APFE030708465.1:138993-227573 GCA_000404065.3 Pinus taeda
AACCCCCCTTAGCTCATGCATAGTAGGGCCTTTGAAACCTTTTCCAGCAGCATGTATGGCTTCAAACATAGGCTCATAATATGGTGAACGAGCAGCATTAAAGGGGAATATCAGCATCATACCACCATCTAGCTATGTAATCACAAGCAGTCTCCCTCAATTCTTTCTTCCAATGGTCATCTAAAGTGGGCTGCATTTGAGGTCTAACAATTTCAGGACCATGTGCATCTGATGGAGAGGAGGCCGGAGAGAAAAAACTTTTGATAGTCACATCATGATCACGGTCACCCTTTCTCATTCTACCCTTTCCCTTATCTTGACTAGGAGGAACATATCGGAAAGGATTGGATGCATTGGTTTGAGGGATAGAGCAAGAATCCTCAAAATCATAATGGGGGTTGGAAGCCATCATTCTTTGTATCTCCCTCTTCCTCCCAATTTCAGCCTGTATTTCTTTTTGCCTAGCCTTATCTTCTTTAAATTTCTCTATGTTGGCCAACATAGTCTGCCTAATCTCCCCAATATCTGGTGAGGTACATGGGGCAATTTGGCCTCTAATCCCTGCCAAGTGTAGCTTCAGCCTATTAATGCCCCCTGGACCATCCTTAATTAACCTATGGCAAAATTTGCAATGCATTGAACTCTCAACCATTTCAACATATGCCCATGCAGGATCTCTTGCTTTAGGTGCCATTTTTGGAATAGGGAATGAAAGCAAACAATCTGAAAATGAAAAAAAAAAAAACCTTGATTCAATGTTCATTTATTTGACAAAAATCAGTCTCTAAACTTTCTAGATATGCACCTCAAATTTACTAAGCTAAAACAGATGTATAGAGGTAAAAAAAAATACCTCCAGGCACAAACTGCCTCCTCAAACTTGCTCCAAGAATCAGCTCCTCAATGCTGCTCCAAATGGCTGCCCAAGAAGCTCCTCACTCCAGCTACAATGCTCCTCCAAGACTCCTCAAGTGCTGCTCCAAAACAAGCTCAAGAACTCTCAAGAAATGCTCACTAACTCTCAAAGAAGACTCTCACTCAAATGCACAAGACTGCTGTGAGAGAATGAGAGCTCTTGGGTTACTTAAATAGCTTTTGGGAGGGGGATATGGACCCCAAAAATGTTTTAGAAAATTCATAAACCACTTGGAGTCCACCAAAACCCTAAAACCCAACTATAAATTGCTTGAAATCCGTTTTTTTCATCCTGCTGTCCGTCCGGTTCGGGGTTTAGGTGACTCGGCCGTTTTAAAGCGGGACCCGGTCGGGTTGACCGAGTCATCCATGACCTGGCCGAGTCATTGCCTGACTCGGCCGGGTCATGGATGACTCGGCCACCCGAGCCGTTTCATAGGCCGGGTCAGACTCCCAAGCCTTAACCCGGATCGACCCGGCCGGGTTGATCATGACCCGGCCGTTTCTTAAAACAATGAGGTTGAGATTGTCAGACTAGATGCTTAGAGATAGGAGGTCTCTAGGAGCAATATTCCTTCTATGAGGGGACCATGCCCGACAGCAGGGTATGCTTCAGTAACAAAGGGAGGAGCAACAGCAAGAGGATTTGTTTCCATGACAAAGGAAGCAGTCAGGATTGCCATATGAAGATTTGCTTCAATTTCAAAGGGGGCACCTAATTAGGGTGACTTGAAAGTAGTTGTGATGATGGATCCAGTGAAGGAAGTTGGCCAGTTTAAGGTTGAGCCGAGGCATGCGACAAACATGTGTTGAGGTACCTACATGGTACAGTTGGATATGGTTTGAGATATGTCTCAGGTGGTGAAGTGAGGCTATAGGGATATACTAATTCGTACTGGGTCAAGAGTGCAGAGAATAGAACGAGCACCTCGGGATGCTCCTTCAGTTTGGGATCAACTATGATATCATGATTTAAAAGGAAGTAGAATTTTTTTGCACTCAATACAGCAGAGGCAGAGAATATCCTAGCCAGTGTCACAAGTCAGGAAGCAATGTGGTCCAGGGAGTTACCTGCAGGGCTATTTGATCAAGTGCTAGAGACAAACTTGATATATTGTGATAATCAAAGTTGTGTCAAGCTTTCAGAGAATCCAATTTTTTGTGACAGGACGAAGCACATTGAGATCAAATATCACTTCTTCCGAGACACGATGCAGAAGGGAGCAGTGCAGCTTTAGTACATATCCACAGATGAGCAGATTGCAGACATTCTCACTAAGCCTCTGTCTACAGTGAAGTTTGTATACTTCAGAGACAAGCTTGGCATAATGTAAAATGTCTCCCTCTCAAAGACGGAGAGTTGATGTTTCTGCAGGATTGGGCAACCATTCTCCCACCAGGTCATGCTAATTTGACTAGTGGGGGAATGATACATTCACCCATGGAGCCATGCTGATTTGGCTAGAGGTGAAGTGAGGCTACAGAGATATCCTGATTCGGATTGGGTCGGCAGTGCAGAGAGTAGAAAGAGCACCTCGGGGTGCTCCTTCAGCGTGGGATTAGCTATGATATCATGATTTAAAAGGAAGTAGACTTTTGTTGCACTCAATACAGCAGAAGCAGAGAATATCCTAGCCAGTGTTGCAAGTCAGGAAGCAGTGTGGTTCTGGAAGCTACTTGCAAGGCTATTTGATCAAGTGCTAGAGACAAACTTGATATATTGTGATAATCAAAGTTGTGTCAAGCTTTTAGAGAATCCAATTTTTCATGACAAGTCGAAGCACAATGAGATCAAATATCACTTTTTCCGCGACATGGTGTAGAAGGGAGTAGTGACGCTTTAGTACATATCCACAGACGAGCAGATTGCGGACATTCTCACCAAGCCTCTGTCTAGAGTGAAGTTTATATACTTCAAAGACAAGTTTGGCATCGCAAAATGTCTCCCTCTCAGAGACGGAGGGTTGATGTATTTGCAGGATTGGGCAGCCATTCTCCGACTGGATCATGCTAATTTGGCTAGTGGGGGAATGATACATTCACCCATGGAGCCATGTTGATTTGTCTAGGGGTGAATGGCCTAGGCCAACTACAATATAGGGCATACATTTTTCCATTAGAGGCATTCTAATTTGGCATCCATAGCGTCATGTTGATTTCACCAAGGAAGAATGATACATTCACCTAAGAAGCCATACTGATTTGGCCAAGGGTGAATGCCCTAGGGGCAGAGCTTCTCCTAAGAAGCCATGCTGATTTGGTTGGGTCATGTTGATTTGACCAGGGGATATTAATACATTTATCCATGGAGCCATGTTGATCTGGCTAGGGGTAAATGGCCTAGGATACTCGCATTGCCTGCTCTGGGATGGAGTGATCCATATCTATAGACATGAATATGAGGAGACACTAAATCAACGTGCATGTGAGGAGACACTAAATCAACATAGCAAGCTCATAAATTTTTCTAGTGGATAAGAAATTTCAGCTAAGGAGAAATATGTTTTCAGCAAAGGAGAATACCTTCCTCGCTAAGAGGGAGTGTTGTTTTTTGTAGCAGCAAGAGGTATTCGTGTCGGCCCAGAAAGAAGACAAGTCGGCCAACCAATGAAGGGACGTGTCTGTTGGGTTGTCACACCCCTTCGACAAGTCCAAATAGATGATGTCATGTCTCATTCCATCACCAAGCAAGAGCAAGTATGAGCAAAAAGGAGAAGTCTGATTTTGGAGTTTATTCTTTCTTTTCTTCGTCATTTTTATCTCTCTTGGACAACCACATGTGTGAAGAAGGAAGACAAATTTGAGCAGGCTGCATTGACTAAAGTTGACTAAGTTGGAAACCAAGTTGACAAAGTGTTTGACTAATTTTGGAAGCCATACGAACAGATTTCACTGCAGTTTGACCAACCGCAAGCTACACATGTGAGTTGTTGACTGCAGGGCTGATCACAAGACTATAGACCACAAGGTTGACCACAAGTAGTTGACCAAGAAGAGTTAACCACAGGAACTAACTATTTGACTAGTGTTGACTTCTAGTAATTTTGGTTGATTTTACTAGCGTTGACTTGACCAAGAAGAGTTAACCACAAGAACTAATTGTTTGACTAGCGTTGACTTCTATTAGTTTTGGTTGATTTTACCAGCGTTGACTTGTTGCTATTTTGACCAGGCTTGACTAGTATTTTAACTTGGATATTGGCACAAGTTTCTAGACAAATTATTGATTTGTAAAGCTTATTGAAGAATAATTTATCCTAAGAAAAGTTGTTGGGCTTTCCCCCAAAGTTGAAATAGTCTCATTTGTGCATGTTTGTCTTTTACTATTGAGATTTTCTCAAGTGTAATTATTCAATGACAACAATGGCATAAAATATTGATTAAAAATCATTAAGTAATTACCTAGAAGAAAATTGTATTCTACGAAACTTGTCATAGAATTTCAACAATAGATGAGCATTAAATGTTGGAAACGGATGGTGAACGCCCTTCCTCTGCTTGGACAGTGGCTATGTTGCAGGAAATGTGGCATAGAGGTCCATTTCCGTGCGGAAACGGGTACGAAACGTGGAAACGCGCTTGGTACGGTCGTGAAACGCGTTTCCGGCCGTACTGCCACGTTTCCTGAAACGGAAACGTGGCCAATACGGCCGGAAACGCGTTTCAGGGCCGTACGACCCACGTTTCCTCATTAACTTGTGTTTTTTTTTATTTTTAATTTACTTTTAGCGTATGTTAGTGACTTCTAGTTGCTTCTAGATGTGTGTCTAAAGTTATAAAAGTGGTTTTTTGCCCTAGTGTTGATATGCAGTTCATTAGGAAGTTTGAGGCATATGTTGTTCATGGTAATGTTAAATTCTTAAAGTAAAAGTGATATTCTCCTTTATTTTTCATTTTCATCATTTTACTTAAATTTTTAACATTACCATGAAATGACTCAGGATGTTTGAGAATGGTTCCGCTCTCATTGGATTTCATATGGAGAAAGTAGAATTTTAGATCTCACTCAAAATCCAACAGAATTTGTTTTTCAGGATTTCAGGATTGGGGGGATTGCAATGTTTACATTGGATTTTATCATGTACTAAGGTATGGAACTTGTATTTAATCAAGAGAATCAAGCCCTCTATGCAGGGGAAACTCCCAATAATCAAGATCATGTAGGGTACTAGGGTATGAAACGTGTATTTAATCAAGAGCACTAAGGTCGTTCGACTATGTAGGAGGAGACTCCCAATACAACAGTGGTCCTTCTAAAGAATGGGATGTGGATGCAGAAAATCCTAATTTGGATCTCTTTCTTGCAGCGTTATAGTCTTTATTGTACTTGCACCCTCATATATTAAAATAAATAAAGGTTGATTTTGAGATTTGGATATATAATAAACGTTGCTTTTGGATATTCCCATATTTTTATTTTCATTATGTGATCATTCATGAGTAAATGTGATGTAAATTAATTCTTAATGTTGAAGTGTAATAAATTATAATGTATCATTTATGCTTTATGATTGCACACACACACACACACACACACACACATATATATATATATTCGCGTTTCCCCGTTTCCAAAATTTGGGGAGGTCGCGTTTTGTATCGCTTCCCGTTTCGGAAACTCGTACCCGTTTCCCCGTTTCGTGCAACTTAGAACACACATCATCACTTTTACATTTTAAAATGCAACAAATGATCTACAGAAGCACGACCATGACAAGCTAACATATATAGAATCCATTTTTCACTTATCCATGTGAATGGGTCATCCCCCTATGGTGGTTTTGCTTGTCGAACAATTGTTTCACGTGGTTCATGCACTGCCACTTTGTCTTTAAGGCGCTGGTATGGATGGAGCCTCCAACATGTGGCTCTTTGATGGCCACTTCTGTCATAATGACTGCAATAGGTCTTCTTCCTCCAGATCTGCTTAACATGTTTCTTTACCTGCTGCTGAGAAGGTCTTTCATACCTCCTCCTTGTTTGTGTTGCTATTCTTTTCCAACACTTAGAAAATGTATGGTTATGTAATCCACAAAAGGTACATGTCTTTTGATTCCATGATTTATGTCCATCATTAACAACATGATTATAATTGACATGAGCATTCGAATGTCGAGACTGATTATACCTTTCCTTGCCGTCTCTGGTGTCATTATGGTGATAAGAGCTTGCCTCATGTCTCTCCCTGCAATGGGCACTGCCATGGGATGATGGGGATGTGTTCCTATCATTCTCTTTCCTTGACGATTTCGACAATGTCTCAGAAGCATATGATACCTTTGAGCATTCTCCTTTGGTGTATCCCACGCCTGCAAATTGAGGTCTCTGCACAACCTCCAATGGTTGAGTTATGCCTTGGTTATTAACACCAAGTTTTTCTTCCTCCTCATGCCTCGTCCTTGTAAGGATCCTCATGTTTGTCCCTGTAATTGGGATCTCCAAGTCTCCAACAGAAATCATACTATGTGAAGACGAAACCGAAAGGAAATCAACATCTTTTACCTCCTCTGTCGATTTGGAAAGATCTGATGAGGGTTGCTCATCATCTGTTGTTGGTGGTTCACTAGTTGTCTCGGCGCATTCCCCAACTTCCTTTTTGACATACCCAAGTCTTGTCTGACATGGTAATTCTTCTACTTGGCTGGGGTTGACAATGCCTTGGCCATTAACACCCAAGCCTTTTCCTTCATACCCCATTCTCTTCAACAGTTTGGAGCCAATTCCTGTGGTATGATTTTCAAAAACAACAAAAATCATCATCAGGACACATACGTGAATTCAGAGAACTACTTTTTACCTCACATGGGTCACGCTGCAGCTTTTCCAAGGCCTCGTCCTTTGCTTGCAGCTGTCGTAGCAAACTATGTTTCTCCTCTTTCTCTTCATGTAGAAGCATCTTCAATTCAACGTTATCTGTTTGAAGACTTTGGTTGTTGTGCTTCAGTTCTTCCAGGGCCTCTTCCGTGGCTTGCAACTGAAGCTGCAATCGCTCCTTTTCCACTATCTCTTTCTGTAGAGTTTCATACATTATTTCCACCCTTTGCGAAATTTTGAGCATGGTTTCGTACATCACTTTTTCATCCTCTGTCGCTGCGCGTTCCATTGTTCACGCTTGCAATTCACATCCACGCAAAGACCGCTCCGATACCAAACTTGATCCGAGTTGACTCAACTCCCGGATTTAACCAAGATCTTTTGCTTTTGTGATGTGATTAGAATTGCATTATAAATAGCATAATTAAACATATATGCATGCTGTAAAGAAGAAGGAACATGACAATTATCAGCAACATAAAACTCAAGACATTGATAACGGAGTTCGTTCAGGAGGGACTACGTCTCCGGGCCCCGGTGTCAAGATGGTGTAGGCCGCTGCAATAAGTGCTGTCAATAGTGATGATGTACATAAGAGGTGACGTCGCTATCGTACAAGGAAAATGCCCTCACGCAGGAGTGGCTCCAAGAGATGTTCCGCTACAAGAACTCTCAGTCAAAAGGACTCCTATCAGTATGACATAAACTCATGCATGATGATAATGAGCATCCTGCCAACATGGCATAAAGGGGATCTCAATGCAAACATACATGGCGACACATGAGTATCCCATCAACATCAGAACAAAGGGATCTCAAACAAAACATGACGAATCATGACAACAAGTACATCCCACAAATGATTCCACATCACATCAAGGAGGAATCATGAAAGCAGGTAAGGAACAAGATCCCACATCAAACATCAAAACAAGGATCTGTATAGTACAATGCATCTCATAGCAAAAAAGAAGGACATGAACATTTGCATATACCTCACATCTTGGGACCATCTGGAGAAAAGGATGTCAAACTGCTGAAGCTAGCTGTACCATCAATTTCGCGGTGTCAAATCGCATGGAAATGCTGCTCGCACATGAACGTTGACACCTGCACTCCACTTTGAAAAGTGGCCGAAAAATGAAATGAGCAAATGGAAAATCTGAATGCACCATTAGATTTGTGGCGTCGAATAGTGCAAAATCGACTGTCAAATTTCTGAATTATGAGAAAGTGAAAATTTGGGGCTTAAGGAATCTTTTAGATTCCCCCTAGATTCCTCAAAGATTCCCTCCTCCGGGTCCTCTACAAATTGACTGCTCAAATCAGGAAATTGACTGTGCCATCAGGTTTGTTTCACTGAGAGGTGTAAGATCGACATAAAATTTGTCCAATTTGGACACTACAAAAAAATTTCACCCTCCTAAGAATTTCACCCAATCATGGTTCCACCTGTGTTACTCCCAGGTTCATGGTTCCACTTTGCATTAGAAATTAAAAAAATGTCTCGATCCGCGTGCGCACTTTTGGCTCCTCCATGCTGGGCGCACTGACAAAAGATGGGTTTTTATATAAATGATTGGCGGAGTTGCCAACAAAAGGGCCATTGGCCTGATGGTTAAGCGCTGAGTAATTAAGGCGGCAGGTCGGGGGATCAAATCCCGCGTGCGCCATTTATAACATAAAATTGTTTTTTTGAATTACCAAAATGGCGCGTGGCATTAATGGTTGTAACTGCCAACATGTGGTTGTGCATTTATTTGAGGTTCTGTTGGCATTAAAGGTTTGATGGGCCGTCACATGGTGGCGGGCCAGCCCACGTGGCTGGCGCGGGCTCGATACCCGCTGGCCTTCGCTTTTAACATGGCATTGTGGTGAGTGTTGGGGTGTGGGGTGGGTCCACCGGAGGTGGCCCGTCCACCCCATTAACATATGATAAATATGGTGCGGTGGAGTTGGGGCCAGCAGGGTTGATGGCCCATCAGCCATTTTTGATGTTTAGTTTTTATATGGTGCAGTTGGGGGGCTGATGGGGGTCATGGCCCGTCGCCCATATTTAATAAAATTTTGTTAATGTTGTTTTGGAGGTGGCGAGGGTGGTGGCCCGTCACCACATTTATATTTTTTTTGACTTTTATTTAAAGTAGGGCCATTTGTTCAATTTTGTCTAACATAAGGGTTATTAGACAAATTAAAGAGGCAACAATTTTGCCCACTTTCGGGAGCTAGGTTTCATGCCCCGCGGGCAGTCAAATTGTAGGACACTTAAACCTGGCCCACAACCAAACTTTGACTGGCTCGTTCTCCCTCATACGAGCTCAGATTGATGAACCATTCGCACCGTTGCGATCACGACGACAAGATCTACGCTCTGGTCCTGGTTCGAAAGGATTCTAATCACTTTGATTTTCGAGCTTCCATAAGCCCTCTTGTCTTGTGTGTGTCTCTGGAGCCACTTGGATCAATGCTCCTCTACTTCCCTCCTGGAAGTTCTTTGTTCAACTCCTTTGAGTCTCTACTTCCCTCCTGGAAGTTCTCTTCTGGACTCCCTCTGGGTCCTGATTTCTCTCCTGGAATTCCTTTTGCCGCTATCGAGATGCCCCCTACTCTGATCGTCTTGTGCAACCGCACCACTGATCCGGGTTCCTCGGCTAGAAACACTCGGTAGCAACTCCTCTTGGCTTTGCTCTGTTAGGTATTGTTCTGACTACAGTACCCCACCACCTCCACTCTGCAATATTCCCACAGCCTTCTAAACCCCAACAACCTGAAGGTGAGAGCTCCCAGGCTCTACGCAATCCCGGCACCAGCAACCCAGCCTCCTTAGCCAATTGCGTCACCCCTCCTAGCTACTACGTGGCTCTACATGAGGCTCCCTTTGCCTTCCTTAGCCTCTGCACTGCCTCTTCCCGGCTCACCTTTGATAATGCAGGCACTGCGTCACCCTTCCCTTATTGCTGCTCTGCTAGAAACAACTTCTGTCACTTGGGGACAACTGTTTTCTGTTGCTATCGCTCCGCTTGGCTGATGTCCTTAGTCCTCGTGTGATCGGAAATCACGCTCTGATACCATGTTGAAGTTTCTAATTTTACTTAGTTAGAAAGCCTCCATGCACTTTATCTAATTTATTTCTACCTACTTGTTGTTTTACTTAACAAGTTATTTATAATGTAAATACTGAAAATAAACACTAGTGCATGCTCAACATATTACAGATCAGCAACTAAAGGAAACAGAAACAATCACACCATATGACACCATTATTTTTGGATTAATGTCCGTGGAAAAACCCAATGTGGGAAAACTGGTGCAACGATCTGACGGTTTTCTTATTAAGCAATATCAGAGTACAATCTGGGTGCCAAAACTGGCCTCCCCAACAAAGAATTTCCTGGGTAGTAATACCTCTCAGTTTCTGACAAAACTCCTGGCTGAAGCCCCGGATAAACCTTCCGGCAGTTACTCAGCACAAATCTGCCCCAGAAACTCCAGCGTCAGCCTCTCTCTGGTCTGTGTCAGCCCCTCTCTGCCTAGCATTGGCCCTGCGTCTCCCCGGATGGGTTTGCGTCAGCCTTAGGAGGCCTTGCGCCAACCCTCTGGCCATCTGCGTCAGTAACGCTAGCCTCGGCTCTGCGCAACTCCCTGCTGCCTCTGGGTGGCCCTGTGTGGGCCTTGGCTGGCTCTGCGTCACGCTCCCCGGTTACTGTGCTGCTCTCCCTGCACTATTTCTGCCTCTTTGTCTCTCTGTACTCAAATGCCCCTCAACTGCATCTCCTGATCACTAATGCTATCTCTCTTAGCAAACCCCGCTCTAGAGAATAGAATGGCTGATCACTCTGGTGTACTCTCCAAGTGACCCTGAAGCCCCCTCTTATACTTTCCCTGCTGACATATCAACGGCCGAGATTAAGTCCATGATCAATGACTAAGATTAGATCTGGCTTGATTCATGTTTTTTGGACCATTCTAACACAGTTTCATATTAATACACATTAATCTTTTATTTTCCCTAAGTTTAGACTTAGGGACTCCATTAAAAATATTAAATATTTTAATATCTCCTGAACTACTTAGAATCTGCCCAAACCCTTTCTGGGTATTGGAGATCTCATGTGCCCCAACCTCTCCACCAAATTTCGTGGCTAGAGCACATTCGATGCTACCCCAAATCAACAAAATTGGTTAGGGCTTTTGAAGCATGCTGCCCTAGCCCTTCTTCATCACTTGTAGAGCTTCACATAGCGTGACCTGCTCTTCAAGATAAGGTTCTCTTATTCGCTACAAATGTGACCTATTTCTAGGTCTCCAAGCCACATCCAACAACGACCAATTCTCAATCGTGTAGGTCAGTGACCTACTCTAGCATCTCGGTCCTCTGAATAGGTGAATCTAGGCCTGTAGCCTAGCTATAGGAGAATCTCTACATACTCCAGAGGGAAATACCACAGAAAACAACCCACAACCGACACACAGATCTGCCCTTAACCACAACACAATACTGCTCCTCAATGCGGACCTGTAGAGACAAGACAATAACCCAAAACAAACCCAACCGTACACAAATCCGTCCTTTCGCTTCACTGCCTCAGAGATATATTTTCCAACTTGAATCCATCAAATGGGGTAGGAGGACGCTTTTATTTATATAAGATGGATAGGGTGAAGAGACATGTCGGTTGTGCTTGATGAACCAACATGAGATAAGGCTGCCCTAGGTAATATTCGTGAGAGAGAATAAATTCAAAATCCCACTTCTATTTATCCAAATTTGACGATATTTATATTGATTTTGGTCCTCTCGAAAAGAGGAATTTAGTGCAATAATTATCTTCATCAAATGAGTTGTCATGGAGTTTGGCCCTAGTTGCCAATTTTAACACTCCCCCTCAACTAGGGAGAATTCCACCTGCCAATCCATCATCATCATGCCAACATGACGTCATGAATCATCTCTGAACCTCATCTCTGCTCTGCTCTCTTGAACACTGATATTGATGCAAGAGCAAAACCACCCCAAGTCAAAATTGAAATTCGTGAACCTTCCAGAATGTCAGCGTGGCATGAGAACCAAATTTGCTCATGAATTTGTTAATTGCTTATTAATGAAATTACTATTTTAAGAGACTATGAGTGATTTTAGGAATTTGTTACGAGATCCTAAGAGAAAAGAATGGATCTGAAATGATCCATTCGATGTATTGTATTCGTTATAAAATATAGTCTTCGTGCATTTGTAGGGGGGGCCAGACACCATGTAACATCAAGAGCGAGAGAGCGATCTGGCTCATGGAAGCGTGTTGTAATTCGAGCTCGAACTATTAATGAAATCGATGTAGTTTTATGTATTAAGTTCATGTATTATTTGTGTACATTTATTGAAATAAGTTTCAAGTTTAAACGTATATTCTGTGTGAGGGTTTTGGCAGCAGCGTGAGGTATGAGCGATATTGCATATCGCATTCAGGGAAAAGAGTCTGGATCTGCGATGAGCCAGTCCTGCGAAGTGCGGTAAACCTTGGAGTGGTGACATGTGATACGACTCAATATTGCGATGCAGTTTGGAATTGTATTGTAGTTTATTATTGCGAACAATGTGCGTTGTGGAAATTAATCAAGTTCCGTAGGCCCATAACCCACAGGCCATGCGTGTGGAAGAAAGTTGCAGCTTTGCTGCGCATTGGAGAAGAAGGCGGTTTTTCCGTCATCAAGTGGTATCAGAGCAGAAGAAGATTCTGCGGAAGGAGGTGCAAATTTAAAGAGGTATGGTCTTTATATTTTTGTGCAGGTAGCAGTAGAGGAAGGTGAGAAGATTGCAATAGCCTAAGAGCAAGGAGTGCTCAAGAGAAGCTGAGAGCAACTTCCAACCGCGTTTGGGTAGAAGTTCTTGAGGCAGCTCCACAGTTGCGATTGTGGGTAGAGTTGTCTTAGAATAACAATTCCAGCAAAAGAAGTGTTGGGTAGAATTGTTAGTCAGCAAGAGGTTCGAGGAGAGAACCATAGAGCTTGCCAAAAGACCAAGTCTAGAGGAGAGCTTGGTGAGGTAAGTGGCAGCAGGGAGGACTTGCTGTTGCAGAGGTTGATTGTAGCTCACAAGTTAAGTTGTTACGAAGGCCAGAAGCATATGACCAGGAGGTCATAAATTTTTTTTACCTCGGGAGTCTGATGCAGGAGCAAAACCACCCCAAATCAAAACTGAAATTCGTGAACCTTCCAGTACGTCAGCGTGGCATGAGAACCAGATTTGCTCATGAATTTGCTAATTGTTTATTAATGAAATTACTATTTTAAGAGATTGCGAGTGATTTTAGGAATTTGTTACGAGATCCTAAGAGAAAAGAATGGATCTGAAATGATCCATTCGATGTATTGTATTCGTTATAAAATATAGTCTTCGTGCATTTGTAGGGGGGCCAGACACCATGTAACATCAGGAGCGAGAGAGCGATCTGGCTCATGGAAGCGTGTTGTAATTCGAGCTCGAACCATTAATGAAATCGATGTAGTTTTATGTATTCAGTTCATGTATTATTTGTATACATTTATTGAAATAAGTGTCAAGTTTAAACGTATATTCTGTGTGAGGGTTTTGGCAGCAGCGTGAGGTATGAGCGATATCGCATATCGCATTTAGGGAAAAGAGTTTGGATCTGTGATGAGCCAGTCTTGCGAAGTGCGGTAAACCGTGGAGTGGTGACGTGTGATACGTCTCAATATTGCGATGCAATTTGGAATTGTATTGCAGTTTATTATTGCGAACAATGTGCACTGTGGAAATTAATCAAGTTCCGTAGGCCCATAACCCACAAGCCGTGCGTGTGGAAGAAAGTTGCAGCTTTGCTGCGCATTGGAGAAGAAGGCAGTTTTTCCGTCATCAGATATGAATAATAAAAAAAGAATCAATCAAGAGTGAGTCACAAGACCTTGCCACTCTCCACTGACAAAAGTCAGTCCACATAACCATCGGACTTGATCCCAAGTGATCAAGTTGGAGAAACATCATACATCGTAGAAACAGGGAGTACGACAATACATGATATGTCCATCAATAGTGCTATGGTCCCTATCCACTTTTCCCAACTCATTGGCCAGATGAGAGGTACTTCCCATGTGTCTCAGACTACACAGGTAGGATGATACATAATCAATAGTAGGGAAAGAATATATCACATCCTACTCACAACCACACATAAGGAAAGGATGAACCACATCACAACCATTTAGGGAAATGATGAATCACATCCTACACATATGCATATCACTGAGAGTAGGGGAGGATGAACCACATCCTACAAACACAAGATACCATCATATGTAGGGAAGGGAAAAACCACATCTTACAAACACAAGTCACAACAATCAATTGTAGGAAGGATCCTACATGTGGGGAAAGGATGAACCACGTCCCATTGACATGTCAACCACCAATCTTAGGGAATGAGCATCCTACATGTGGGGAAAGGATGAACCACGTCCCACTGACATGTCAATAAATGCCTATACGCATCTCTCATTGGGGTATCTGTTGGAGAAGGTGAACCACTCATCCTGCTCATATGCCATAGGAGAAGGTGAACCACTCATCTTATGCATATGTCATCAGCAGTGTGAAAATTCCTACATCGGAATCCCTACTGCAACAAACCGATGTTATTTTTCCTACTTGTTTAAATCATGCAAGCTATTTACTATGCTCTATAGTAAATATCGAAGAAAATACATTTGCAACCTTCACTTGATTAACATATATGCGAAAGAAAATACTGAGCAAGAAAGAAAAATACAACACATAGGACACAATTATTTTTGGACAAATAGTCCCCAGAAAAACCCAATGCGGCAAAACTGGTGTAGCAGTTCTGAGGGTTTATTATTATGCAGGAGAAAATTCTGAGTACAATTCTAGGATGCTCAATTAGCAATCCGATACAAAGAGAATACTGAACAAAAGACTAGTGAAATGATCTCACCTTGTCATTGGAGAATCAGTGACTGATCCTACTGTTCTGGAGGCTCTGTGTCACCCTCTGCATGGCCTCTGCACAAAATTGTGTCACCTTGGGCTATTTCTGCGTCACCCCTCCTGCGTATTATGCTGCCTCTGGATCCTCTGTTGGCTAAGAAATCAATTTCCTGCCTCCCAGACTCACATGGTGGCTTCCGGCAACTGAATTTCGACTTCCCTCAGCAGGAACTCGACTTTCCCTTAAGGATTGCACTGCCTCTGTGTTAGCACTGCGTGGGCCAGCGTCAGCCTTCCTCTGGACTTCTTTTGGTTCTTCCTCTGCCATGTACTCTTCAGAAATTTCTTCTCTCGGATTCTCATTGGCCGTCTGCTGCACGATCTCCTCAATCGATTTTCCTCCGGAGAACTTCTCGCTTCAGAAAATTGATTTTCTCAATCTGTTTGTTTGTTTTCCAAATGGCCCTCAAGCCCCTTCTTATATCTTCCTGTTGGACAACCAATGGCCTAAATTAAAACATAATCAAAGGCTCATATCGTTTTGGCTTGATCCATGACTTTTTCTAGATGTTTCACCTCTGATTAGATCAATATCCATTAATATTTTAATTTTCCTAAGTTTAGACTTGGGAACACCATTAAAAATATTAATTATTTTAATAAAATCACTTTTGGGTGGAATTTCCCAAAACGCTTTATGGGTTCTTTGGAATGCCCGTGCCTAAGCCTCCCTACATAATTTGAGGCTTAGAGCACATCCGATGCTACCCCAAATCAACAAGCAATAGGGGAAGGTGAACCACTCACCCTACATACATTTTTCCGCAATCGTAGGGGAAGGTGAACCATGTTAAAAAATATGCAACTGCGGTCAAATTCCACTTTGGACTATTCATTTGATGGAGATGATGATGGCTTCAGATTCCTCTTTCTGAGAGGACCAAAATCGACCTAAAGATCACCTCATTTGGACAAGCGGAAGTTGAGTTATGAATTATTTTATTCATACATATATTTTGGATCTGGTCGGCCCTATGCACATGTACCAATGGACAAGACAAGTGGACTCTCATGGAAGCCTATGAATAGAAGATACCTCAAGCTCATTTGGACACACACATCAAATTATCTTCTCCTCTTCTATATTGTGTTGACTCGCACAGGTCTGACAGAGGAAGCTCTCTCAAGGGTCCGAAACTTCAGGATGAAGCTTGCACTGAACTAGGGTTTTCTGATTCAAAGTCACCGGCACAGAGTGGTCATGAGAGCGACTTTGGATCCTTGTTCGCTAGCACATGGTCTACATGAGAGTGATCGGGAGTCTGGGTCAGTTTGGTCCCCAGTCGCCCGCACAGAATGGTGTGGGAGCGACCGAGTTTCCATAGTCGCTATCTTGCAGTTCATAGAGAGCGACCATTTCTGTCATAGTCGCTTGCACAACTCCTCCTCCCTGCGACTGAGACTCCTAGATGATATTTCAGTATTCCAAAGATTTCGCTTAGTGACAGAAGTGTTCAGCAGCAGGCTACAGGCATTAACAGTACATCACAGTTATCTGAATCAGAGTTCTGATGTTTTCGATGCATTTCATGGATATTCTAGTTGTTGTGAAGATATGGATCATTGTACTCTCTTTTGCTGAATTATTTGATGACAGTCTATTAGAAGAAGATTTGCAAGGGCTTTTCCCCATAGTGGGTTTTGCTCTGGTCTCCGACCAATCCTGGTGTCTCTATGTGTACATGCTTTTCTTCTTTTGTTCCTTTATGTTCCGCTGCATTGATGATGCTGTTATTGTTCTTTCTACATAGTTGCATATGCTGATGAATAATGATGTAAATATGTATAATGTTATGATGCTGTGGGGTGAAGAAATACAATTATCAAAGCAAAGAACAATATAGCCCTATGAAAAATTAACATGGTATCGAAGCTGGGCTAAAGAAAAGCCATGGAGATCACCCCCATGGAGACACTTTGGATGGAAGCAAGAAGAGGATGGTGGAAACCTAAAAGAATGCTAGGGTATGAAGGAAACCCTAGGTAGTTAGGGCATAAGGATTTGATGGGTATGGTTTAAGAGAAACCTTGGTTTATGGCAAAGATTTGAGATTTGATGTATGAAACTCTAGCATGGTCTATGTGAAGATGCTCAAGCACTTGGGACAGATTTGATGCAGCCCTAGATGACCAGTTGTTGACAAAGTTGATTGAAGGCAACATTTTTATGTGGACTATGCATAGTGATGACTCTTGAAGGCTGGTTCAAGAGGGAGAGTATCACCTCTCATTGAAGAGAAGTACTCCTTGACTTATGATGTTTCTTTGTGTCTTTACTCTTGTTTAGACTTATGAATCTGATTATTATTTTAATCATTGCTTATACTTCCTGCATGTATATTTGAGTATATGGATGTATCTAACCTCCTTGATGAGATGTGATAAGTGGATCCCTCTTGAGGATCATTTGAGATGAAGGAAAGAAAAGTTAGATCTAGAAAGAGATACAAAGGCACATGATGGAAAGAATAACAAGATCTGGAAAGAGGTCATGGCTGCAACATTCACTCTGGTCAATACGCAACAAATGGACATATATATGCTGGCAAATATATACGCTATAAACATCTAGAATGTATTAGGTGTAGTCATAAGGACGCAGTTGTGAGCTATGTATGTATTGGGTCAATACTCTCATAGTCTAGGTCATGGATGATATATATGGGCTGTATGAGCATCATGATGAATGAGATCATGGACATAAAGGGCAACATGAGATCATGGTCATATAGGATAGCATGATGATGATGCATAGGCAGCATTATAAGATCATAAACATGAAGGGAAACAACATGATAAGATCATGTGCATGGGTAGTACAATGATACATTAGCAGGGGCAGCAGCATGATGATGATGCACATTAGTTTGAGCAACATTATGATGGATAAGATCATGGACATGGGCAGCATGATGATAATCATGATTAGAGCAACATGGTGCAGTATGCAGTGGTGTAACTAGAGAACCAGATGCAACACGATGATAGGCATCAGTTGAAGTAGAATGTCCTCAACTGATCTCATCATTATAGGAGATGATCTATGCTCAGATCGAGATAAGTCAAAGTGTTGACTTCTTTTGTAAATGTACTCTCTCTCTTTCTCTGCTGAACTTTGAAGATAAAAGAAGATTTGATCAAAGGGTTTCCCCACACGTTGTGGGGTTTGTCCCTGGCTCGCGCCATATCTTGTGTCCTCTTGCCTTGGCTTGTCTTCTGCGATTTATATTTATGTTCTATCTGCAGTTTATCTTAATGCTGATGTGATTGCTAACTGTGAAAATTTAAATAAATTGCTCTAGCATAGAACATACCTAAACTTAACACGTATTTCATGATCGCTCCAAGCATATCGATATCAAGTACCACTATATTCGAGATATGGTGCAGCGGGGAGCTATAAGGCTCCAACATATCGGTACAGATGAACAGGTCGCCGACATTTTGACAAAGCCCCTAGGAAAGGTCAAATTCCTGACATTTCGAGAATGACTTGGTGTCGTTCAAAGACCCTCTAACGAGGGTCAAGTATGATGTACTAAGCTCTGGGAACTCCAGGGGGGCACGGGGTACTTCTTGGAGCGACATATGACCACAGGGTGACTCACCATCCCCTGGTGGTGTACGTGTACAGGGTAAAAGAATCAAAACTTTCCCTATGACACCCCGTGGCGACTATGTAGCAGGACGATTAGTTCTCCTGTGAGGTCTGGATGATGTGTTCTCCATGACGATTGTGTAGCAGGATGATTAGTTCTCCTGTGAGGTCTGGATGATGTGTTCTCCATGACGATTGTGTAGCAGGATGATTAGTTCCCCTGTGAGGTCTGGATGATTGTGTTCTCCATGAAGATTTGTGTAGCAGGATGATTTGTTCTCCCTGTGAGGTCTGGATGATGTGTTCTCCATGACAATTGGTGTAGCAGGATGATTAGTTCTCCTGTGAGGTCTGGATGATGTGTTCTCCATGACGATTGTGTAGCAGGATGATTAGTTCTCCTGTGAGGCCTGGATGATGTGTTCTCCATGGTGATTGTGGAACAGGATGATTCGCTCTCCTGTGGGCCAGTATGATTAGTTCTCCGTGGCATCCACTGGATAGGATGATTCGCTCTCCTGTGGACAGGATGATTAGTTCTCCTGTCGAGGCATCCTACCCATGCAGTCTGGGACTCACAGGAAGTACCTCTCATCTGATCAATGAGTAGGGAAATGAGGACCATAGTAGTACCGATGGACGCATCGCTGTATCTACTATACTCCCTATGCTAGGATGACCTTCATTGATCTGGGATCAATGATACTGGTCTTGGACCAGTAGTAGGAGTTGTACCCACTATAACACTGACTTTGGGTCAGTAGAGGACAAGTCTGGGATCAGTGGTACATACTCTGAGACTGATTTCGAGTCAGTAAAGGACTGGTCTAGGACTAGTGAGAGTGGTACATACTATGACACTGACTTTGGGTCAGTTGAGGACTGGTCTGGGACCAGTAGTACACACTCTGAGACTGACTTCAGGTCAGTGGAGAATGGTATGAGACATTCTCGATCAATTCTTCTTCTTCATGGTTCAACAAAGAAGAGTTGAGTAGAGCTGAGTAGAGCAAAGCTGAGTAGAACAGAGCAGTGCAGGGCACTGATGGCAGAGATAGTACAACTAGACATACAGATCGGCGGATGGAGTTCTCCCTAGATGAGAGGGAGTGTTAAAATTGGCAACTAGGGCCAAACTCCATGTGGGTCATCTTATTTACAACAACTGATAGTTTTATTGGATCCCTCTCATCGAGAGGTGGAGGATTAATCTAAAGATCATCCGATTCCGACAAGTATTCATGGAGTTATGAATTTATTTGTGTTATAAGACATATTGTCAAGTCGGCTAGCATCTTATGTAGGCTCAGAAGCCCAATAGACATGTCTATTCATCATCTACGTTTTAGTATAAATAGAGGAGGACTTGAAGTCATTTGACACACTCTTCATGTGATCTCCTCTCCATGTCTTTGGTTTTTGGAGAAGGAGAGTCACTACAGAATATGCTGGTCTAGTATGATGTCCTAGCGATAGATGATGCCTTAATCCAACGCAGTCATGAAGACATCTATACATAGTCAAAGTGATACTCTAATTCATTGCTAAGGAGAGGCCTAATACATTGGTCATTGAGACACTAATACGCAGTTCATAGAAACACTTATGCACAGATCATGGAGACACATTTATATGCTGTTCATGGTGACGTTCATATGCTGGTTATATGCTGTTCATGGTGACATTCATATGTTGGTTATACGTTGTTCAGGGTTACATTCATATGTTGGTTATACGCTGTTCATGGTGACGTTCATATGCTGGTTATACGCTATTCAGGGTTACGTTCATATGCTGGTTATGCGCTGTTCATGGTGACATTTATACAGTCAACATGATGCCCTAATTATACACAGGGCAAAGATCCTTACACTCAATTAGACTCTATACGGACGCAGCATAATCGTATTGGGTCAATATATGAAGCCGCAGTCAATGCACGTAGCCACAATCATGGTGATAAAGCCGCAATAAGGGTAACAAAGACCTCAGTCATGGTAATGGAGTCACGATCAAGAGAATGACGTAGCAGTCAAGGTAACGGAGCCGCAACCAAGGTTGTTGGAGCCGCAGTCCAGGCATGGAGCCGTAGTGATAAAGAAAATAAATCCGCATTTTTATGTGGGATAGATCTAGGGTTCAGCTACATTCTCGAATGGGTATAAGGAGCAGCAGAACCTAGATCAACCTCCTCTCGACATCCCTGTGACAAAGATGATGCCCTCGGATGGATAAAGTAGATAAGTTAGTGTGTGATTTACTGTTATCCTCACTATGACATACCTGTAGCAACCTCAACGTGATGTATCATAGAACCATGGAAGAAGTTTCGGTAGCTCTCAGATTTAATTATGATGCTAACTTGACGTGCTACAAGGGACAGGGACAAGGATCACAGTCTTGATCCTGATATCACCATAATCACAGTAATGAACAATAGTGATAGATTGGTGGGATACCTGTAACAGCTGTAGGTAGCATATCTGTAGCAACCCTATCACAATGAACAAAAAGGATGAACAGTCTCAGATCATGATGATGAAAGATGCAACATCATGGGCATGTTAGTAAAGGGCAGCACGATGATGAATGAGACAACATGATGGTGCTATACGGTAAGGTGCAACAAATGGACGAGATGCAACACTAAGATAGTTGAAGGAGTCACCTTAAAGAATCAGTTGAAGCAATATGTCTTCAACTGATCTCATGCGATATCAAAAGTCAGGTATGGACTTCTATTGTAAATGTACTATCTCTCTCACTTTCTCTGCTGAACTATGAAGAACATAAAAGAAGAATTGATCAAGGGTTTCCCCACATTGTGGGGTTTGTCCCTAGCTAGCGCCACATCTTGTGTCCTCTTGTCTTGGCTTGTCTTCTGCGATTTATATTTGTGTTCTATCTGCAGTTTACTTTAATGCTGATGTGATTGCTGATCAGGAAAAGATATTGAGTTAACTAAAATTGAAATAAATTGCTCTATCATAGAACATACCTAATCTTAACAATAGTGGAGTGCATATGAGTAGGAATAGAGGAACTTGGGCTTGCTTCAACAAGCTAGACAAAACCTAGGTTGGTAATGTGATGCTCAAGTGCTTGGATGACTCCCCCGAAGGTCTTTGCTCTGGCCCAATTATTTATGCCTCTTAAGCACGAAAGGAATAGGAATTCAGCCCTCAAATGTGCTTAGAAAATTCTGTAAAATTAAGTTAAGCCTCCCCTCAATACACTCACAAAATCCCAGAAAGGGTTTGGCCTGAATCCAATAGTCCTGGAGACTCCCAAATTAGTGCAAATTGCCCAGTGTGGCTAGCAGTATGCACTATAGTGAAAAATGTTGTGTAATGCTCCCAAATTTCCCCTCAAGGCCTCCCCAAATCTTTTGCAAAAATTCTCCTCAGAAACTCCCTTATTTCTCCAACCCTTATCTCTCCCAACCTCCTTGTCCCTTAACCCCTGCTCAAACCCTAGCGAGTGACCCCTGTGCAAGCTAGAACTTGTGCAATCCGACCCTCCAACTAGCTCCACTTCCAGCCCTGCAAAACCCAACGAAAAGCATGCTCTCAAGGTAGTTAATTCTCCTGCAAAAACTTTGAACAAGCAACCCCTTAACACCTGCCCAAATTTTCCCTCACGAGTTGCCTTCTGTGCCCAGAAAAGTACGCATTGCTGGCTAGAATGCTGGTCGAACAGCTTGGAAAGAGCCCGTGATAGTCTCCTTCCTCCCTACTAGAGAGACGCTCAAGGTTCTCTGAAAAAGGGGCTGGATTTCCACTTGGAAATCCTTGTGCTAATCAACACTAGTAATCTTGAGCTAAGCAGCCACAAGAGAACTGATATTCTGAAGTTAAAATGACAAAAGACCTCAAATGAAGGACCTCATCCTCTATTTTTGTTTGCTGCCTCTCTCTCTCTCCTTGTGGGTCCCTTTCTCCACTAGTATGCACTCCCTCTTCTTTCTCCTCTTCCCACAAGTGCATTTTTCCAATGGGAGTGCGAATTCCCTCCTTGTGGCCCCCACAACCCACTAAGGAATCAATTTTCTTCTTTCTCGTAAGTCAAAATTGCCAAATTCACTGCCAATATCAAAATTGTCAAAATTGTAAAATTTGCTAAGTAATGTAGGAAATTGGGGATATTACACTCTAACCACCTAGGTAAAGTGAGGGAACAAGGATACAATCAAGATCGGTCAATCATCTGAATCACCCCTTGATTCATATTAGTGTTCCCCACAACAATAAGCAAAAGCACATGATTGCAAAATGGTAAAAGTACCTGCCGATCAATGACCCACCTTCCTTCAAGGGAGGAATGCTGGATGGAGAAAGAAATCTGACCGCAGAATATATGTGGAGGGTCCATGACATCATGTCAAGTGCTGATCAATAGGCTGTTGGCTGGCTGGCTGGCTGTCCAAGGAGGAAAAAAAATTCTCCTATGGGTTACTCGCTTTTTAGCGAGTAACAACGCTTATGTCACTACTTTAAGCCTTCAAACTCTAAAAGATATTTTATAAAAGAAGAGAGCACTGGGCAGCAAGAGGAAAAGTGTTTTTTTGTGGTAGTGGTTGGTTTTGCTTGGAGGACAGATTTTTGGCTTGGAAGAGCAAGCTTTTCAGCTTGTGTTTATTTTTACCATTTGGGTTTCATAAATGGGTGTTCCAGGCCATAAATAAACAGAAACAATCCAATAACAGGCATCATTATCATAAATATATGAAGTTATAAATATAATTTTTTAACATTTATCATGATTTATGGTATACAATCTTTGATCTATGGATGCATGATTGTATGTCTGTAATAATGTATGTATGTTTCTAATAATGTAACATTTATGACCTGTATTTATGCATGTTTATTTATGGTTGATCATTATCTATCCAAAGAAATATAATCTATTTTTTTAATAATTTTTTGGAGTCACCTATGTTATGTATCCCCCATTGTCCCCTGGAATTGGGGGGGTTTCTGCAGCTGTCCCCCTTTTTCATCCCAGGTTTACCTGTCCTCCCATCCCAAATTATTTGTGAAATATAGATTATAACGGCCCTATTTCACCCCTCCCTTGTATATGATAAATGGTGATGTGGTGATATTCTTGGACCTAAGATTATCTTGTTGAAATTATTCTGGAACACTGTAAAAGGTATCTTTGCTGTCTTTGAGCAAGGGCTGATCTTCACTGAATTTAAAAGAGAAATGTTGGTAGGGAGTATAAGGTGGCTGGGCTTTTTAATGGGCATTTGTATTCAATATCTGAATGAACTTACGAAATAACCTGAATCTTTGAGATATGATAAGTAATCTGTGCGATGTATTGTTGCATTTCAGTTTTGGCGTGGTACACTGGCAGAAGCAAAGTCTGAGTTTTCACAACGCAATCTCAAGGGAGAAATAACTTTAGTGATTGAAGGATCTGAAGATAATTCTGCTGAAGCTCCAACAGAAGCAGAACTTGAAAGTCAACTGCAAGATTTGTTCTCAAATGGCCATAGTCTATCAGAGGTGATGGTTCCAAACTTTTTTATATCCAGAAATGGATTATAATTCTGATTCACTGGTGTTATAACTTGCCTTGAAACTATGAGAAGAAACTATTATAAATTTAGAAAGTATCTTCACTGGTTTGCACATTGCTTTTTCTGGAAATGTCACGAAACAAAATGTTTATAGGCCTTTTTTCTGTTTTAAATAAATTTTTATTTCCTTTATTTTTTTTCATTTGTTAAAATGCAGATTCTTGAAATTTGTACATCTAAGTAATCTGCAATGGCGAGACCTTGTGAGTAGCTTACAGGACACATACATTATTTACATGATACCATAACCCTGACCATTTATACATATAGAACCATTACATGGAAAAATATGTGAAAATTTCTGAATTTAACACATCAGAAACCCCTACTGCAATATCTGGTTTATCCTACTTGTTCTTTACATTAACAAGTTATTTATATGCATAAATATCGAAATAAACACAATTGCAGTCTTCACAAACATACAGATCAGCAACTGAAATAAATTGAAGCAACACAAGGGACACCGTTATTTTTGGATAATCGTACCCGGAAAAACCCAATGCGGGAAAACTGGTGCAGCAGATATGAGGGTTTTATTATTATGCAGATTTCTGAATACAACCAGGGTGCCAAAAATGGCTCACCCTTTAGAGATTATCCTCGGCAGAAGTACCTTTTTCCAGAGATAGATATTCCGGCTAATTAGCAACTGGATGATTGGTCCCACAGTAACTTCGATTGTTCCTTAGCTGGACAGCGAAAGCTACTCCAAGCTATCTTCTGGAACTGCATCACCCTCCGGGGACTGTGTCACCCTCTACGGCTTTGCGTTTGCCTCTCAGCGCTCAGTTTGCCCCACAAAAACATCACAACGCAGCTCCCCCAGCCCAGCGTTAGCTCTGCTAGCCTCTGTGTCTCCCTGCGTCAACTTCTTGGCCTCCCGTGTCCTCTGCGCTAGCCCTCTAAGCCTCTGCGTTTGCTCTAGATGCCTTTGCATCAGCCTAGGCTGCCTCTGCGCTGTCTCTCCGACACTTTCTCTGCCTCTCTGCTATGTATTCTCGGCCTTCTTCCAAACTACCCTTCGCTGCAACAGATCACTAACTCGATTTCTCAGCAAACCCTGCCCCAGAAAATCAAATTCACTGATCAACTTGGTGTATCTCCAACTGACCCTCAAGCCTCCTCTTATACTTTTCCTGTTGAGGAAGCAACGACTGAGATTAAGTCCCTAATCAACGACTAAGATTAGATCTAGCTTGATCCTCATTATTTAGAACTTTCTCACCCATATTATATTAATACACATTAATATTTTAATTTTCCTAAGTTTTGACTTAAGGTCTCATTAAAAATATTAATTATTTTAATATCTCTCCATCCGGGTGGAATTTCCCCAAACGATTTATGGGTCTTGGAGATCTCATGTGCCTTAGCCTCTCCACCAATTTTCATGGCTAGGGCACATCCGATGCTACCAAAAATCAACACCCCCTCTTAGTGAGGAATGTGCTCTAGTAATGCTTCATCATAGAAACATCACACTGATCCTCCGCATCGGTACCTGTTTTGATGCTTGGCTTGATGCCTCACATTCCTTGCACTGCTGTTTCCTGTATTGCTGCCCATGACACTGCCATTGCCACTGCCACATCTGTACTATAGCTCCCTTTCAACATGCTGCATCATTTTGCCCATAGCACTGCTACTGATAATTGTTGCGTTGCAACTCAGTTACAAAGAAGTAAGTGACTGACTTCTCCCAACCACCGACATCCCGGTCAGTCTGGAGGCCTCGTGATGTTGAACCTGCCTCTGCTGCTAACCCGTGCTCCCTCTACTGCCACTGCGTTGTTGCAACCTCTTCTGTGCCTCTCGCACTGCTGCAACCTCTACTCTGCTACTACAGAACTCTACACTCTAGCCCTGCCTTGTTGCTCCACCACACTTTGCTCCACCCGACACCTGTCATCATGCTACTGTCGTTAAGGGCTCCCGTAGTCGGATGTGATCCAAGAGTTTGGGCACCTCAAGGATCCTGCCCCTAGTATGTAGTTCTCCTGACTACAACTCGATGTCTCCCCACCACTTCTCTAGAGGTTCATGAGCACTCATGGCACAATCGTCATCAGTCTCGACCCCTTTCTGTCATGTCCCTTCTCAAACACATTTGCAACAGGGTGTTGCTACACAATTTTGCACAATTTTGGCTAAGGAAGAGAACCCATCATTTTCGACTTAGGGACTTAGGAGGCAATTTGACTTAATTTGGTTGTCAGTGGAATGTGGGGGCCACCCATATGGGAATTCGAATTGGCCCATTCGAATAGCTTGGAGGGAAAATCGAATAGGTGGATGGAGGGGCCCACATGAGACAAGGGAGGCCCAAGGAGTTATAAGGAGGGAGCAGCGCTCATTTTGGGATTCATTCATACATCTTGCAAACAAAATCACTTGATTGTTCACTCTACTATTTAGCTGAGTCAACCAGTTGTTTAGCCACGAATCTCTCAAGCAGGAGATTCAACCTCTACTTCGGGGGACCATCCGTGCCCGCCCTAGAGAGACAATTCTACAAGTATTTTAGGAGTTCTGGGGCAGTGACATAGCACCACCAACCAACACAGAGCAGGGAGTGTATTTCTAGGCAGCGAGAGAATACACAGAGGGAGATAGAGGCCAACAGAGATCAGATTGTTTGCCGGAGAGTTAGAGAGCTGAGATAGCAGCAATAGACCAACATTCTTGCTGAGTTTCACAGCCAGCAGAGCCAACATTCCAACAGTTCGAATTGCTAGGCTTGGGGACAACGCAGAGACCACTCAACAGTTTTCGTGGAGCTTCGGAGCAAGTAGCTTAGGCCAAGAGTTCACCCAAGAAGTTAGGGATTGGATAGCAAGGGTTAGCTCAGCATTTTGGGGGCATTTATGGGAGGATTTACAGGCAGTTTCCAACAGGCCGAGTTTTGTAGTTGCAGCTGAGGTTGGGCTCCAAGGGGGTCGAATTTCAGAAATCTAAACGAACCAAAATCCTTTCTGGGTTTTTCTGGGTTTTTGACAAGGATCCCAAATATAAAGTTTCATAATTTTCTGAGCATCTGAGGTGGGGTTTTAAGCCATATCTTTGCAGCAGACAATGTAGAATTAATGGGGATTGAATGGTGCCTTGGGGGTCGATTTTGGGAAGTCAAAATCTAGCCAAACCATTTCTGGGTTTTTGTGGGTTTTGTGGCTGAAGTTTCATCATTTTCTGAGCACCGAAGGAGGAGTTCCTTGCAGTCCCTTTCTAGGCAACAGTGAAGTTTTCTGGGCAGCGCAAAGCATTAGAGGAGCAGTCATTTCCAGGATTTGAGATCATTGTATTATCACCTGGGTTCTGTTACGCTTGCCATTGAGGCAAGCCCAGGTGCATTCCTCCATACTATTGTACTTGCTCCATTGATTAATAAAATGACTCAGCTGGTTCTTAATTCCAAAGTTTTTATGAGCATTTGTTGATTTTTTAATTTTTGTGTTGTAAATCGTTTTGTCTTTGCACACACTATTTATTTAAGTTTGGAACATTACAATGGTATCAGAGCATGATCTTGGCCCACCTGTGGGAAATTAGCTAGAAGATCATGGAAGCTTTGGGCATGAGTGCATAGTGATGGGTGAAACCGGAGACAAACCCATGGCTCAAGGGAAATCCAGTATGCAGAAATTCTATAGTAGAATTCATCGGGACGATGAGAGGTTGGCCCAGTTGAGGAGGGTGACAAACCAAACCCATCCTCACCCTTACAACAAAGACATTAGAGGTGAGCAGGCCATGGGGGTGTAGCCATCTACATCGTGTGGGGAAAGTCGACCAGATCAAGGCACCATATCTCCTCAAAAGGAGCAGACAGGACAAAAACATTAGAGGGTGAGACTAGGGGACGCTTTTGTTGGTGGAGACCTGGATTTAGATATTAGGAGCCTGAGTAGGAGGTTGAGCATGATGCTGAGAGCCCACAGGATGGTAAGGAGCACATCGATATACCTGGTGTGGTGCCAGAGTCACCTTTATTAGAGACTTCTTTGATAGCCCCAGTTGACACCCTAGTGGAGAGGATAGAGCCTACTCACATAGAGCCATTTGTTGAGGGGGTGTCATCCCTGGACGAGATGCCAACAGTTGCTGAGGTATCTGGAGTCGTGACTGAGTTTACAGGTGATAGATGCCCATGATAGTTTCATTAGTTTCAGGCCGACCTTCTAGCATTAGAAAGGAAGGTCGCATTAGTGCAAGAGGCAATTCTGCAGCAAAACGAGGAGCTGGAGGGCATGAGAGCAGTTTGTGCCGAGTCCACAACCAAATTGACTCATGTTGGATTCCCTACTGGTGCAGCTAGAGTGCATGTTGGAGCATGAGAGCAACCCTCTTCGGGCATACATAGATGGGGCTGGAAGCACTGTTAGGCTACCTTGGCCCATTGGACAGAGGGAGACAAAGCTACCTAGTCAGATTGTATGTATTGACTAGGATAGCGAGATGAGACGACCTGAGTTGCACAGGGTGCAACACCCGCATGTTGAGGTTGTTCTATGTGTGGGAGTTCGTTCATTCGATCCCTCTCTTGGGGTTGGGTGGCGAGAGATTCTGGGTTGGTACCGGGTGGAGTGGACTATGGTGATGGTAGTGGACCCAAGTGGAGCTCAACAGGAGTTTCCAGGCACTAGGGATGCTAGAAGCCTCGACTGGCATTAGGATCTGGGAGGGACTACCTATCATTTCCCATGTATGCCAGTTGACTACAATCGGGATGGTGTAGTTGACCTAGTAGTTGAGCATGCACATTCTCTAGGGAAGTCTTGGTTAGCGCCAATGGCCGGCCAGTTAATGGATAGACTCTTTTGGTTTTCTTGATATGACATTTGTACATGGAATCACTGGGTGATCAACATACTCTGGCAGGAGTTTGTTGGAGGAGGTGGCATTGGCAAGCCACCAGACGATGCCTTGCATGGAGCTAGGAGCTCTTCACTTTTGTGCGGGGCACAAAGGATGCAGAGGAGTGGAGCAATGGTGGCATCACTACTGACACATAGGGAGAGTCACTTCTCGGATCCCTCAGGGGGGATTTGGAGGGAAGATCCATTCATCTGCGAGGATAATGATGTGATGGTGCAGGTGATGATACTGATCGGGTGTGGCTTGATTTATAGAGGCATAGCTCTAGGCCATCATATCTAGGGATGTGTGGGAGCATCTAGCGTTGAGCAGTTGTCTACAGGTGGGCATGGAGATGCATGGTGGTGTGTTGTAGTGTGTTGGATTGTGTTGCAGAGTGGGAATGCCTCACAATGCAGTGAGTACATGCAGGGAGTGACAGGTGCAATGACATAGGTAGGAAGCAAGACAGTACAGGATGGCATAATTGCAACCGAGGGTATCTAGCAGTGTACAGGGGTAGGTCGCGGTGTACAGTGGCATGTCCAGGAGTACTGGGATGATCGATGGTATGCAGGGGCGTATGGTGCTGCACAACGAGGTCTTGGAGTGTTGCCTCCATGGACACCCATGGACGGAGATACCAGGCATACCTTTGGGTGTAGTTCACCTAGGATCAATGGGGACACAAATGAGCGATACTTGATGGTATCCACAGGGATCACACTCCTGACCCTCTTCTAGTCACTTACAGGAAAATGTGATCTGGTTGTTGTCCTTCGACACTATGGGCACGAGCAGCAAGGGACGGGGAGCTCACCCAAGATATTTGGATGACACTTGGTGCAATAGAGGGGAGACTTCTTAATGGGGACATCGAGTCGGTGCGTGAGTTGATAGCCACAGGTTGAGGGATGAGGTGATCACCGACATGGATGGCATATCATTCATCACTGATCTTATGCCTAGGGAGCTGCTGAGTCGATTGTGCGTATCAGATACCCATCTATTGGTTGCATTCAGGGGGTAGCTATTTGGCACACGTGGTTTCCAGTGGTCATTAGTACTACACAGCAGCAGGCACTAGATAGTTTAGCATGCCTCAGATTAGTTCATGATGTATGGAGCCTATATATGGGTGGCATGCAGGGACTAGAGATGAGGGCCAAAGGGATTCCATCGGTTGTCAGGGCTATGCCGCAACAGGTTTTCCTATGGGATGTAGGGATTCAGTTGATCGATAGATCACTCGTGATGAGCAGAGTCGTGGAAGAGAGTGACATAGTTCACTCTTGGGATGACACATGGGGGTTCACAGAGGATTTCATCATATGGGGAGGCAGACATTCTCTATTGTTGCACAAGTTCAGAGTTAGATTTGGATGGGTAGGCCTTAGTGCCATGGAGATGCCAAAGTAGGATGTGTCTCGCCTCTTTCAGTACTCCAGCATCGAGTTCCAGGAGAGGAGGATACTGTCTACGCACGATGGGGAGTATGACATAGTCAAAATAGCGCAACGTCAGCGTGGTGGCACCACTCTGGGACTAGCAGGGAACTGGGGCATCACAACTCTTCACAACTCAATAACCTTTAGGGATGCACCAACTACTGCAAGGGGAGATCATACAGATCTTCCATTGGGCTTTCGCGAGTCATTGATGGAGCAAGGGACTTTTGGTACTTGCACCAGGCAGGA
Organism: Pinus taeda; assembly: GCA_000404065.3. Lineage (NCBI taxonomy): Eukaryota > Viridiplantae > Streptophyta > Pinopsida > Pinales > Pinaceae > Pinus > Pinus taeda. Next base: position 169,482 of record APFE030708465.1, read on the forward strand.
TAGTGAGTGGAGCGAGGGCAGCTTCATGTTGGACAAGATGGCCTGGGACCCTGGTATTGAAGGGTTCTTTCATATCAGGACAGTGCTGAGGTCAAGGACGATTCAGTGGCACATGTGGGACCCTAGCACATGTTGTAGTGACAATGGGGAGCAACAGTTAGAGAGGATGCTCGTTCAGGCATTGCTTGAGGACAAGCGATTTTTGGAGCGTTGGAAGAACTTGCAAGATGAGGATGCCACCGGGGAGGGTGAGCACATATTGGAGCACCCGGCTTTGAGGTTGCTTGAGGGCAAGCAACATTTGGGAGGGGAGGACTGTCATGTCCCTTCTCAAACACATTTGTAACAGGGTGCTGCTACACAATTTTGCACAATTTTGGCCAAGGAAGAGAACCCATCATTTTCGACTTAGGGACTTAGGAGGCAATTCGACTTAATTTGGTTGCTAGTGGAATGTGGGGGCCACCTACATGGGAATTTGAATTGGCCCATTCGAATAGCTTGGAGGGAAAATCAAATAGGTGGATGGAGGGGCCCACATGAGGCAAGGGAGGCCCAAGGAGTTATAAGGAGGGAGCAACTCTCATTTTGGGATTCATTCATACATCTTGCAAACAAAATCACTTGACTGTTCACTCTGTTGTTTAGCTGAGTCAATCGGCTATCTAGCCACGAATCTCTCAAGCGGGAGATTCAACCTCTACTTTGGGGGACCATCCATGCCCGCCTTAGAGAGGATGTTCTACAAGGATTTCAGGAGTTTCAGGGCAGTGACATAGCACCACCAACGAGTGCAGAGTAGGGAGTGTGTATTTCTGGGCAACCAAAGAATATGCAGAGGGAAATAGAGGCCAACAAAGATCAGATTGTTTGCCGGAGAGTTAGAAAGATGAGATAGTAGCAATAGACCAGCATTCTTGCTGAGTTTTACAGCCAACAGAGCCAGCATTCCAATAGTTCGAATTGCTAGGCTAGGGGACAGCGCAGAGGCCACTCAACAATTTTTCATGGAGCTTAGGAGCATGTATCTTAGGCCAAGAGCTCACTTAGGAAGTCAGGGATTGGATAGCAAGGGTTAGCCGAGCACTTTGGGGGCATTTCCGGGAGGATTTACAGGCAGTTTCCAGCAGGCCGAGTTTTGCAATTGCAGCTAAGGTTGGGCTCCAAGGGGGTCGAATTTCAGAAGTCTAAACCAGCCAAAATCCTTTTTGAGGTTTTTTGGGTTTTTGACAAGGATCTCAAATGTAAAGCTTCATAATTTTCTGAGCATCGGAGGTGGGGTTTTAAGCCATATCTTTGCAACAGACAGTGTAGAATTGCTGGGGATTGAATAGTGCCTTGGGGGTCGATTTTGGGAAGTCAAAATCTGGCCAAACCATTTCTGGTTTTTTGTGGGTTTTGGCCAAGGAGTTTGTTGCTGAAGTTTCATCATTTTCTGAGCACCGAGGAAGAGTTTCTTGCAGTTCCTTTCCAGGAAGCAGTGAAGTTTTTTGGGTAGCGCAGAGCATTAGAGGAGAAGTCATTTCCAACATTTGAGATCATTGTATTATCACTTTGGTTCTGTCACGCTTGCCATTGAGGCAAGCCTGGGTGCATTCCTCCATACTATTGTACTTGCTCCATTGATTAATAAAATGGCTCAGCTGGTTCTTAATTCCAGAGTTTTTATGAGCATTTGCTGATTGTTTAAATTTTTTGTGCTGTAAATCGTTTTTGCTTTGCATATCACTATTTATTTATGTTTGGAACATTATACTTTCTCCGCCTTAGTTGGGGCTGCCTTTGAATCAGAAGCTTCTCCCTTGCCTTTCTTCCTGGGCCACTGAGATGAATAGTATCCCAGCTCCCCACAATTGAAGCACTTGACCTTGGAGATGTCCTTCTTCCTCTTCTGAACCCCCTGCTATCCCGCAGATGCTAGAGCTGCATCCTCCTCTTCTTTCTTGACTCAAACTCCCTTACCACTACTCCCCGCCTTGGTTAACCTTCTGATCTCTTCATGTCGAAGAGCTGACTACATCTCCTTCCAACTAGGGAGAGTTTCTCTGCCCAAGATGCTTTGGACAAACATCTCCTAGTCCTCGGAGACTACATTCAAAGCAGTCCTGACCATAAACTCTGGATCTGGTGTAGACCCCACGGAAGTAAGTTGATCACGAATTCCTTGCAACCTAAGGAGGAAGTGATCTATCTCCTATCCTTTTTGCATCCGGTACGACCTCAGTTGATTCTCCAGCAGCATCTTCTGCCGCACGGAAGAGCCCTGGTATAAGGTGGCCATGGCCTCCCACATCTCCCTTGTTGTGTTCTTCTCAGCAATATGTGGCATGACATGATCTTTGACCCCATCTAGGATCATGCACTTCGCCTTTGCCTCGGCCTCCTCATACTTCTCATTAGCAGCTGGGTCAACTGGGATAGCTACTGTTTTCAAGGCATAGTCCTTGATGCGATGTTTATCCAGGATTGTCAGGATCCTGGCCTTCTAGATGACAAAATTGGAAGCATCGTCCAATATGTCCTGATCCCTCAATCCGTTCACTGCCATCTCTGCTCCTCTTCTAGACTCCCTTTGAGTCTCGACTTCCCTCCTAGAAATCCTTTTGCCCACTGTTGAATCACTCCTCTCCAATCCTCCTTTGCCGCTGCAACTCGGATCTAGATCTCTTGTCTAGAAATCCGTTGAGGTAGTGCTTCCCTCTACTTTGGTTCTGTCTCCTTAGACATTGTTCTGCACAGACAGAAACAACATCCCACCAGCTCCTCAAATCACAATCTGAACAACTCCCTTAGCCCCAGCAACTGAAGGATTTGAGCCCTTCAGGCTCTGCGCAATCACGGCTTGGGCTGAATCCGCTTCTCCTGGCCACAGCGTCGATCCTTCTTGGCAGAGAAAGATGACCCGACACTACGTAGGTCTGATATGCCCCTCTTTACCTCTGTGTTGGCCCCTCTCCTGGCTCAAAATGATGACACAGGCTTTGCGTGGGCCTCTGCCACCCTCTAAGCACTGCGTCACCTCTCCTCTTGCCGCTTCAGCTCTGGAACAACACTGTCTCTTGGGATAGTTGCTTCTGCTGCAAATTTTTCAGATTTCTCTTGTTGGCGTCTTCAGTCCTCTTGTGATCTGCAATCGCTCTGATACCATGCGGAAATTTCTGAATTTAACACATCAGAAACCCCTACTGCAATATCTGGATTATTATCTCCTACTTGTTCTTTACATTAACAAGTTATTTATATGCATAAATATCGAAATAAACACAATTGCAGCCTTCACAAACATACAGATCAACAACTGAAATAAACTGAGACAACACAAGGGACTCTGTTATTTTGGACAATCGTCGCTGGAAAAACCCAATGCGGGAAAACCGATGTAGCAGATATGAGGGTTTTATTATTATGCATATTTCTGAATACAACTAGGGTGCCAGAAATGGCTCACCCTTCAAAGATTATCCTCGGTTGAAGTACCTTTCTCTGGAGACATATATTCTGGCTAATCAGCAACTGGATGATTGGTCCCAGAGTAACTTCGACTGTTCCTTAGTTGGACAGTGAAAGCTGCTCCAAGTTATCTTCTGGAACTGTGTCACCCTCTACGACTCTGTGTTTGCCTCTTAGCTCTTAGTCTGCCCCACAGTAACACCACAACGCAGCGCCTTTAGCCCAACGTCAGCTCTACTAGCCTCTGTGTCTGCCTGCGTCAGCTTCTTGGTCCCCTGCATCCTCTGTGTTGGCCCTCTAAGCCTCTGCATCAACGTCGACTGCCTTTGCGCTATCTCTCTGACACTTTCTCTGCCTCTCTACTGTGTATTCTCGGCCTTCTGCCGAACTGCCCCTCGCTGCAACAGATCACTAATTCGATTTCTCAGGAAACCCTGCCCCAGAAAATCGAATTGACTAATCAACTTGGTGTATCTCCAACTAACCCTCAAACCTCTTCTTATACTTTTCTTGTTGAAGAAGCAACGACCGAGATTAAGTCCCTAATCAATGACTAAGAATAGATTTGACTTGATCCTCGTTATTTAGAACTTTCTCACCCATATTATATTAATACACATTAATATTTTCATTTTCCTAAGTTTAGACTTAGGGTCTCATTAAAAATATTAATTATTATAATAGCTCTCCATCCGGGAGGAATTTCCCCAAACGATTTCTGGGTCTTGGAGATCTCATGTGCCTTAGCCTCTCCACCAATTTTCATGGCTAGAGCACTTCCGATGCTACTAAAAATCAACAAAATATAGGTATTGTTATAAGTCTGCTTCTTATGTTTGTTGAAGGCACTCATTGGATCCAACGCAATTATTATTTCGCTTTCGCTTATTGTTCAATATGTTCTAAAGTTATCGAACATTCATAATCCATTCATGGCACTAGTGAAATTGATGGTTCACTAAACATTTGATATCAAGAAATAGATTAGATTTCTTATTCACTGGTGTTATAACTTGCCTTGAACCTATGAAAAGAAACTATTATAAATTTTAGAAAGTATCTTCACTGGTTTGCACATTGCTTGTTCTGGAAATGACATGAAACAAAATGTTTATAAGCCTATTTTGTTTTAGTTTTCTTTTTGTTTCCTTTACTTATTTTTATTTATTAAAATGCGTATTCTTGAAATTTGTACATCTAGGGTAATCTGCAATGGTGAGTGTTGATTTGGGGTAGCATCGGATGTGCTCTAGGCCTCAAATTTTACAGGGAGGCTAAATACGGATTCTTGAAATTTGTATATCTAAGGTAATCTGCAATGGTGAGTGTTGATTTGGGGTAACATCGGATGTGCTCTAGGCCTCAAATTTTGTAGGGAGGCTTGAGCACATGTATTCCAAAGAACCCAGAAAACGCTTTGGGAAATTCCACCCATAAGTGATTTTATTAAAATAATTAATATTCTTAATGGGGTTCCTAAATCTAAACTTAGGAAAATTAAAATATTAATGGGTATTAATCTAGTCAGGGCTGAAACTTCTAGAAAAAGCCACGGATCAAGCCAAAACGATATGAGCATTTGATTATGATTTAATCTAGGTCGTTGGTTGCCCAACAGGAAGATATAAGAAGGGGCTTGAAGGTCATTTGGAAAATACACTAGGCAGATACTTAGTTGCCCAAGTAAAATTGATTTTCGCACTGGTTGAAGTTCGGCAAGAGAAAATCGATTCAAAGGGAGAGTTGCAGGTGGAGGAGAGACAAAGAGGGTTTAGCATCATTCAAGGAGATAGAGACGAAGACCCAGAGTAGTAGAAGGGATAGCACTGGGCTGGTTGACGCTGGGAGAGGCAATGCTGGCTTGAGTGACGTAAGCATTGCGCAGGCCAATCCAGAGGCCAGAGAAAGTGACGCTGGGCAAGGCAAAGAGACTCAGAGGATGGAGGAACCTCTCTCTCGGGTCAGATACTTGTTCAGGAGTGTCTCTAAATATTTCTCAGAAAGCCTTGTTCTATACTGCTGGGTGTAATTTGTACATGTTGACTTTTTGCTGAAGAATAATAAAACCCTATTTTGCTACACCGGTTTTCCCGCATTGGGTTTTTCCGGGGACAATTGTCCAAAAATAACTATGTCATTTTGTTTGTATATGTGCCAACATTTTACTTACATTTACTTTCTGCAATGTTTTAATTGTGAAGGCTGCAGTAGAATATGTTTCAATATTTGTCGTAAGAATACAGTAGATAACTTATTTCTGAAGTAATAAGTAGAAGAAATCATATTAATCACTACAATACAATTTCCATTTTAGAAATTCTCACATGGTATCAGAGCTACAGGGAAGCAGAAGAGAGAAGCCGTAGGATCCAGTGCTGAGAAAAGAAGGGAATTCGAAATTCTTGCAAGGGCAGAAATTTGATGGAGGGATCAGGACAGATTGGATGGGGCTTCCAATTTTGTCATCTGGAAGGCCAGGATCCTAGCAATCCTGGATAAACATCGCATCAAGGACTATGCCTTGAAAACCGTAGTTGTCCCAATTGACTTGAATGCAAATGAGAAGTATGAGGAGGCCCAGGCAAAAGCAAAATGCATGATCCTAGACGGGGTCAAAGATCATGTCATACCACATATTGTTGAGAAGAACACAGCAAGAGAAATGTGGGAGACCCTAACCACCTTATACCAGGGCTCTTCCGTACAGCGGAAGATGTTATTAGAGAATCAACTAAGGTCATATCAGATGTAGAAAGGAGAGGAGATAGATCTGTTCCTCCTCAAGTTGCAAGGAATTCGCAACCAGCTTACCTCTGTGGGGTCTACACCAGATCCAGAGTTTATGGTTAGGACTGCTTTGAATGTAGTCTCCAAGGATTGGGAGACATTTGTCAAAAGCATTTTGGGCAGAGCGACTCTCCCTAGTTGGGAGGAGATGTAGGAAGCTCTTCAAAAGGAAGAGATCAGGAGGTTGACCAAGGCGGGGAGTAGCAGTAAGGGAGTTCGAATCAAGAAAGAGGAGAAGGATGCAGCTCTAGCATCTGCGGGACAACAGGGTGTTCAGAAGAGGAAGAAGAAAGATATCTGTAAGAACAAGTGCTTCAACTGTGGGGAGTTTGGACATTATGCCTCTCAGTGCCCTAGGAAGAAAGGCAAGGGAGAAGCTTCCGACTCAAAGGCTGCTCCAGCAAAGGTGGAGAAGGATGTCGAGACTGATGACAATTGTGCCATGAATGCTCATGCGCCTCTAGAGAAGAGGTGGGGAGACGTAGAGTTGTAGTTGAGAGGACTACAGAAAGGGGCAGGATCCTTGAGGTACCCAAACTCTTGGATCACATCAGGCTTGCATCCTCCACTTAATTAATGTTGAAATTTCTAAGTCTAACACATTAGAAATTCTTCCTGCATTATCTGGTTTATTTCACCTACTTGTTTATTCCATGACAGGTTATTTAACCATATAAATAATGAAAATAAGCACAAATGCAGTCTCAACTCATATACAGATCATCAACTGAAATAGTAGACAAACACACAAGGGACATTGTTATTTTTGGACAATCGTTCCTGGAAAAACCTAATGCAGGAAAACCGGTGCAATAGTTCTGAGGGTTTTATTATTAAGCAGCTTTCTTGAGTAGAACTAGGGTGCTAAACTGGCTCACCCAACAGATATTTCTATCTGGCAGTAATACCTCTTTTCGGAAGCAGATATTTAGCAAGTCTGCCCCACGAAAATCCTTCCAGCACTTCTCCAAGGCTCTGCGTTAGCCCTGCTAGCCTCTGCGTAGCTTTGGAACCCCCTGCGTCAGTCCTATGCATCTTTGCGTCAACTCTCTGGCCCTCTGCATCACCCACGCAGGCCCTGCTAGCCTCTGCACAATCTCTCTAGCCTTCTGCGTGGCTCCTACTGGCTCTACGTAGCCTCCCCAGTCACTGCGCTGGCCCTCTCGCACTATCTCTGTCTCTCTGCTATGCACTCACTACCCCTCGTTGCAACTCAGATCACTTGTTCGATTTCTCTCAACAAACCCCGCTCCAGAAAATCGAACTGACTGATCAATCTTGGTGTATCTCCAACTGACCCTCAAGCCTCCTCTTATACTTTTCCTGTTGAGTCTTCAACGACCGAGATTAAGTCCCTAATCAACGGCTAAGATTAGATTTGGCTTGATCCATGTCATTTAGAACATTCTCACCCAGTTTTATATTAATACCAATTAATATTTTAATTTTCCTAAATTTAGACTTAGGAACCCCATTAAAAATATTAATTATTTAATATCTCTCTAACCGGGTGAAATTTCCCCAAACCATTTCTGGGTCTTGGAGATCTCATGCGCTTTAGCCTCTCCACCAGTTTTCATGGCTAGAGCACATCCAATGCTACTACAAATCAACACTCCCTCTTAGCGAGGAATGTGCTCGAGTAATGATCCACCACTTAACATCACCCTGATCCTCCCGCATCGGTACCTGTGTTGATGCTTGGCCTGCTGCCCAACATCCACCGCATTGCTGCCTCTTGTAATGCTGCCCATGGCTCTGCCACTGCCACTGCTACATGTGTACTACTACTCCCTCTCAACATGTTGCCCATAGCACTGCCACTGCTAACTGCTGCACTGCAACTCAGTTATCAAGAAGTAAGTAACTGGTCTACCCAACTACTGACATCCTTGTCAGGCCAGAAGCCTCCTGATTTTGAAGCTACCTCTGCTGCTATCTTGTGCTCCCTCTACTGCCTCTGCACTGTTGCAAACACCTTTGTGCCTCTCGCACTGCTGCACCACCTTTGTGCCTCTCTGCACTGCTGCAACCACCTTTGTGCCTCTCGCACTGCTGCAACCCCCACTGCGCTGCTATAGACCTCTGCACTCTAGCACTGCCTTGTTGCTCCATCTGCATCTCGCGACATCTGTCATCCTGCTACTGTCATTCGGGGCTCCTGTAGCCGGATATGATCCAAGAGTTTGGGTACCTCAAGGATCTTGCCCCTCATCTTCTGTAGTCCTACTGACTATAGCTCGATGTCACCCCACCTCTTCTCTAGAGGTGCATGAGCACTCATGGCACAGTCGTCATCTCTCTCGACTTCTTTCTCTGCCTTAGCCGGAGCTGCCTTGGAGTCAGAAGCCTCTCCCTTATTCTTCTTCCTGGGACACTGGGTTGCATAATGACCCAACTCCCCACAATGGAAGCACTTCACCTTGGAGATGTCCTTCTTCCTCTTCCCCTGTTGTCCCGCGGATGCCGGAGCCACATCCTCCTCCTCCTCTTTCTTGATTCGACCTCCTTTGCTGCTACTTCCTGCCTTGGTCAACCGTTTGATCTCTTCTTGGCGAAGATCTGCCCACATCTCTTCCTATCCTGGAAGATTAGCTCTGCCCAAAATGCTTTGGACAAATGTCTCCCAATCCTCGAAGACTACATTTAGGGCAGTCCTCACCATGAACTCCAGATCCGGCGTGGCCCCTATGGAAGTAAGTTGGTCTCGAATCTCTTGCAACCTGTTGAGGTATAGATCTATTTGCTCCCCCTTCTACATCTAATACGACCGCAGTTGATTCTCTAACAGCATCTTCCACTGCACGGAAATGCCCTGATACAATGTCGTCAAGGTATCCCAAATCTCCTTTGCCGTGTTCTTCTCGGCAATATGCGGTATCACATGGTCCTTGACCCCATCAAGGATTATGCACTTTGCCTTCGCCATTGCATCCTCATACCTTTCATTATCAGCTGGGTCGACTGGGATAGCCACGGTTCTCAAGGCGAAGCCCTTGATGCGATGTCTATCCAGAACAGACAGGATCCTGGCCTTCTAGATGACAAAGTTGGAGGCCCCGTCCAACTTGTCCTGATCCCTCAATCCATTCATTGCCATCTCTACTCTTCTACTAGACTCCCTCTGAGTCTCAACTTCCCTCCTAGAAGTTCTCTCCTAGACTCTCTCTGAGTCTCGATTTCCCTACTGGAAATCTTCCCGCCAACTGTCAATCCTCACCTCTCCGATCCTCTTTGCAACTGCAACTTGGATCTGGATTTCTTGGCTAGAAATCCCTCAAGGTAGCAGCTCCCTCTACCTTGGTTCTCTCCCATTAGGTATTGTTCTGCTTCAACAGCGACAACACCCCACCAGCTTCCCAACCCACAATCTTCCCACAATTCCCTAGGCCCCAGTAGCTGAAGAAACTGAGCCTCTTAGCTCTGCGCAATTCCGGCAAGACTGAATTTCTCCTCTGGCCAACTGTGTCAAGCCTACTTGGTTGAGTAGGGTGACGTGGCTCTTCGTGAGCCTCTTCTGCCTCTGCGCTGGCCCTCTCTCTTGCTCGAAATGATGACGCAAGCCCTCTACGTCACTCCTTCTTTGTTGCTTTTTGCTTAGGAGTCACTCTGTCTCTCGGGACAGCTGCTACTGCTGCAAATACTTCTGATTGTGCTGGTGCCTTCAGTCCTCCTGTGATCTGCAATGCTCTGATACCATGTTGAAATTTCTAAGTCTAACACGTTAGAAATTCTTCCTGCATTGTCTAGTTCATTTCACCTACTTGTTTATTCCTTAACAAGTTATTTAATCATATAAATACTGAAAATAAACACAAATGCAGTCTCAACTCATATACAGATCATCAATTGAAATAATAGACAAACACACAAGGGACAACGTTATTTTTGGACAATCGTCCCTGGAAAAGGCCAATGTGGGAAAATCGGTGCAACAGTTTTGAGGGTTTTATTATTAAGCAGCTTTCTTGAGTACAACTAGGGTGCCAAACTGGCTCACCCAACAGAGATTTCTATCTGGCATTAATACCTATTTTCAAAAGCAGATATTCAGCAAGTTTGCCCCACGAAAATCCTTCAGGCACTTCTCGAAGGCTCTGCTTCAACCCTGCTAGCCTCTGCGTAGCTCTGGAACCCCCTGCATCAGCCCTCTGCCTCTCTGCGTCAGCTCTCTGGCCCTCTACGTTACCCACGCTAGCCCTGCTAGCCTCTGCGCAGTCTCTCTGGCCTTCTGCGTGGCTCTTGCTGGCTTTGTGTAGCCTCCTCCATCACTACGCTGGCCCTCTGGCACTATCTCTGCCTCTCTGCTATGCACTCACTGCCCCTTGCTGCAACTCAGATCACTTGTTCGATTTCTCTCAACAAACCTCGCTCCAGAAAATCGAACTGACTGATCAATCTTGGTGTATCTCCAACTAACCCTCAAGCCTCCTATTATATTTCTCCTGTTGAGTCTTCAATGGCCGAGATTAAGTCCCTAATCAACGACTAAGATTAGATTTGGCTTGATCCATGTCATTTAGAACATTCTCACCCAGTTTTATATTAATACCCATTAATATTTTAATTTTCCTAAGTTTAGACTTAACTCCATTAAAAATATTAATTATTTTAATATCTCTCTAACCAGGTGGAATTTCCCCAAACCATTTCTGGGTCTTGGAGATCTCATGTGCTTTAGCCTCTCCACCAATTTTCATGGCTAGAGCACATCTGATGCTACCACAAATCAATAATTAATTTATATGCGGAAACAAGAGATTGAGCAAGAAAAAAAATACAACACAATAACACCGTTATTTTTGGACAAATGTCCCCAGAAAAACCCAATGTGGGAAAACCGGTGCAACAGATCTGAGGGTTTATTATTATTAAGCATTAGCAAATTCTGAATACCTCAAGGGTTATTCAGTTACAAAGAGAGAAATATTGGCATAAATATTTGTGAGATTTCCTCACACAATCACTGAGAAAAATCCCTATTGATCCAGTCGCTGGATGAAGTGCCTTTGGTAGGTCATGCGCAGTCCTCACGCAGTCCATGCGTCAGCCCCTCTAGGCACTGCGTCACCCAACCAACTGATCGATTTGCTGCCCGAAGTCACTGCTCTCAGCCTCCTGGTCTCACACCTCGGTTCCCGGCTTCTGAAGCTGACTTTGCTACAAAATTTTAGACTCTCTCTCACCCTCTGCACTGCCTCTACGTGGCCCTCCGTTCGCCTCTGCGTGAGAGCTGCTAGATCACTATCTGCATCTCTCTGCTGATGATTCTCCAGCTGAGAAAATCTCTTTCTCTCCGGATGCTATCTTTGCCCCTCAATTGCAAGAAGTCTACTTGATCAGAATTTCCTCTTGAGAACTTCTCACTTCATAAATTCGATCTCTTGATCTCTTGGTGTGTTTTCCAAATGACCCTCAAGCTTCCTTAAATAATCTTCTCGTTGACATTCAACAGCATAGATTAAAAGCTAATCAATGGCTAAGATCAGTTTAGCTTGATCCTCGTCTTCTTCTAGAAGTTACACCCACAATTAGATTAATACCCATTAATATTTTTAATTTCCTAAGTTTAGACTTATGGGCCCATTAAAAAATATTAATTATTTTAATAAAATTGTTTTTAAGTGGAATTTCCCAAAATGCTTTTTGGGTTCTTTGGAATACATGTGGCCAAGCCTCCCTGCAAAATTTGAGGCCTAGAGCACATTTGATGCTACCCCAAATCAACAAGGCATATCAAGTTACTATCTTTAAAGTCATAGTATATGAAAATACTATGTGATTCATTGAATCCATTGTATATTCTAATTTCTACATTTCGATTTAAACCTTACAAACCAAATTTTCATAATAGTATTTTCTAGGGATTATCAATGAGAAGCTATAAGGATTGTTGACATAGACAATCTAGAAAATGAGATTTGTGATTTTTTTAAACATAATTTTGGGCTAATTTTTTGTATTTGACAAAAAAGAGCAGCAATATATGGACGTATATATTCAGAAAAATGCAGTGAAGTTCATTTCCCTTTGGTTGAATGCTAAGTTGGGGGCACTTTCCATGAGGAAACCTGGTTTTGAATCTAATGGACACCTCTGCCTAGCATCTTAAAATTTCATTCTGTTTTATCAGCACCCAATGGTGGTAAGATGCTTTGGTATATAAAGATTCAAAGAAAGAAACAGAAAAATGCAGTGAAAGATTATCTTGAGAAAGGCTTATAATGTTTACTTGATTATTTGTGAACCATTTATAATTCACATTATTATTTAGACAGCAATTGCATCCTATATTAGCAACAGTTTCTAACAATACTTGATGTGTAATTTTCAGGCGGTTAAGTTGGTATCAAAGAGAATGTCAGTAAGAAAGAAAGTGGTCTATACATTGGCATTAAAAATGCATGGGAATGGACACAAAACAGAGAAAAGGGTTCATGACATGGACAATGATATCCATTTCGATGAGTAGAGAATTAGAACAGTTAGTATTTTCTTCGCATAGTGGCAGACAGATTGTGTCTAAACATCACAGAATTAACTTAGTCATTTCAGAACATTTTTTAGGTCCATTACATGCTAAAAACTACTTGTGGAATATCAAGGAATTCAAGCAAGTGTAGAAGTGGAATCTAAAGATTATACTAAGCTCAAGAACATTGGAATTTTGGTTCTTATGGAAATAATCTAATTAAGCTCCGAGACCATAGGAATTCAGATGTCGCGGCAACAATCTATTATCTAATTAAGGTTGATACCATAGGAATTCAGATCGTACTACAATGGTCTATGTATTGCTGTTTATTGGACAGTTCTGTTCATAAAGGAGGAGCAAGAGAAAGACAATTTGGCTATTAAAGACTACATGTAGATTTAATGTCAACTGATTTGAAGTTGTCTTTTCTTCCTTCTGGTTGCGGTATTCCTTGAGTATCTATCTCTATGCCCTTTCCCCATTGAATATTGTTTTAGTATTTCTATGCCCTTCTTCTCCATTGAATATTGGTTTATCGCAACGCCCAATTTATAAGCTGTCAAACAACTTTTGGGGATATTATTGATTGCAAGTCCTTGGGAATTGTCATACAATCTTTGCATAATTTTCTTCATTAGGTATGTCAAGTGCTTCATAAAACCTTGTCACAATGGTGTTCTACAATTGTTTCTCATTGACAACAGTACATCTAGACAATACGAAGTTGATGGCTTAATAAATCCCTTTTCAAAGAGCATTGGTATTTGTTTCACATGTGGTTTAATAGACAAGAATCATGTTCTTTCCCATCATAGGAATCATTATGAGTGCTTTTTATTTAATAGAAATAATGAGTGCATTAATTTAAAATGGGTTGTGGCATTACCCAATCGGTAAAGTGCAAAATAAGCCAAGATATGTCCGTATTTGATAATCCTCAGGATTTTTGTGAAGCTACTTAATATTAAACTAAGGCAAGTCTTTCTAACCAAAGTTCAGCAAGTGTACTGCATGTGTATTGACCAAGCAAAATTTGAATAGTGACAAAACATCAAATAAAACTAAACAGAGATTTTTGGGTCTGTTACCCACCATTTTGGCATGTGGGAAATACTTCAAATCATCCCTTGATTCTCACCTCTTGGACCTCTGGTGGAATAAATGTTGGGTTAATATTCTCCACTCTTTGTTGTGGGCTCATTTCTTGATCCGGTTTAGCAGTCTACAAATCATGGAGTAGTTTTTGGTGAAGGATCAGGAACAGAACCTGTTGTTGAGACTTGATGCATGGTTATAAGGGACTTGTTAAGTGTTCAAAGTTGTTTATCTGCTGATGTCCCATTGTTCTGCTATTTTGTCATCACATAAGTCTCTTGCTATGAGGCTTGGTCTGAACTTTAAGCTTGAGATAGAGGTGCCAGTGAAATTACAGGAGGTGTTTCTTTCATCGAGCCAGTTCACCCAATGAAGGTGGATCTTCTAATATGAGGTACACTAACCTTTTTTGCATTAAGTTCTTTCATTTAACTGTTTAAGCATTTTAGTGTGAATCACAAGCTAAATTGGATGATTGACCGCTTTTGACTGTATCTTTGTTCCCTTGGTTCACCTTGGTGGTTATCTCTCGGCCTTAGTCCAGTGTAACCCTTCTTGAGGCCTTTCTTTCCACTGTTTAGGAGGGGAATGAATAAGAGGCCTTATTGATGATGTGTCCATGTTTTCCACCTTTTTCCCTTTCCCTTGTTGCATCTCCCTTCTTCAAGTTGATTTCTTATTGCTCACGTTCCTTGATTTCCCATGTGTACCATGTCTAAGGACTTAGAAAATTTGCCCTAAGAGGTTGATGCAGCTGAAAGAAAGATAAAAGCGTATATAGCTACAATGAAAGAAAAATTGGAAAATGCGAAAGATGGCTGGGACAATGTGTAAGTGTGTGGACAAAATCCTAACTTGAACTCTACCCCCTTCATTAGCTGTCATCTAGTTCCTGGCATATCATGATCTATCTAAATAAAAGGAACTTCTGAATGTTGCATCGCCAATGAGCAATGAAACGTACATCGTAAAGTGGTATTTGATGCATCTATTGAAGCTTGTAACCCAAGCCATCCGTGCAAAGTAAAAGAATATTATTGAAGAAAAAGGTGCACTCGAGGGGTGGTAAAAATAGGTCGAGGAAATGGGTATCCCAGGTCCCACGATTACTCCCTCTTCACATCATATTACTAAAGGACATTGGTTGCATATATGATACACCACAATGGCATCTTCCATGAAGTTAAACCCCAAACCATTTCATTCTTTTACTCACACCTTTTGATTGATGGCAAGGCCTAGGAATTGTTCCTCTCCTTGAGGTTGGAAGCACCTGATAGGGTTTGTTGATAGCCCTCCCATACTTAAGTGGGGTAACTTGTTTACAAGTCTTAAGCTAGAAATACATTTGAAGGTGAGGCTTGTGTGATGTGCTTTAATATGTTGTTCCATTGAATTGTCCCACTTTGATACACTTATGGTTTGAGGTAGCTTTGATGATGATCTCACTTGATTCGGTTAGCTATGTTAGGTGTTTTCTCTAGGTTTTATTGGCCATCCCTTAAGGGATCAGAGCATGCTTCTTCAACTCATTAGAGAGGACATCTAGCCCATGTGTGACTCCCTAGAGATCTTTTGGGAAGGTCATTACACACCTTTTGAGGGACATTGGGCCATGTGATGATTCAATAGCATAGAGCATGGCATCCTCTTCCTCCAACACCTTGGACGTTGAGCATTGGAGATGGGACATTGCCTCCATAGATGATGTACCTAAGACCTTGTAGGATGCTCCCAAGTTGGCTTTGTGCCCTTCTTAATGGACGTTGCCTTATGGATGGTGAGTTGATAACAATGAATCACTGGGACCCCTTTGGAGATGTTTGTATACAAAATGTATGGAAATGAATATTTATGGAAAACAGAAACACATACATGTATATTTATAAAATGGTGGTTGGGTACCTGTGGAGCAAACCTTGACTCCCTAGGACCAAATTGCTTACTAGATGGAACTCCCAAATTAGTAGAACTCGCTTATATTATTAACCAAATAGCCAAAATGTTTACAACTTTGTATCAAAGATATTCTCTGCTCAAAAATACTCTCTTTGCTCCCTAGAGGCATTCTCAATAAAATACACACGCGTGCACACACACACACACGTGTGTCTATAGAATGAGTTGCAACCAAAAATAACATATTAAGAAAAGATAAACAATAGTTCAAACTATTTTAAAATCCCATGGAAACAATCCCTTGGATTTGGATCACATTGGTGTAGGAATTTTTATTGTTCAAAGATAATTAAATTTACATAAGCTTCTCTCTTGAACGGTCACCAGACAAATGACTCTCCATGCAATTTAAATAGAGATCATGGACCAATTGGGTGTTAAGCCACAGATCAAGTGTCAGTAATACCGAGGAGAGAATGAACTGTCGGATCACTTCATGTCTAGAACATATCGTGACCGTCGGATTGTAATTTACAAAAAGTACATACTAAAAAAACACACTTTACCTAATGATACACTAGACCACGTTATACTTAATTATTTCCTATGTGTTGGATTATCCTAACATCCCCCCTTTAGAACAACTTGGGATAGGATTGAAGGATGTACAAAGATGACACAATAGGAGAAGGAAGGAGGCATTAGAGCCTATCCCCCCTTAGTGACAACTTCTTGAACTCCAACCATAATCGAAGTTTAGTAAACTTCGCCTCTGTGAGAGCCTTTGTAAAGATGTTTGCAACTTTATCATCGGTTAAACAATATTGCACTTCAAGAACATGGTCATGAATGATCTTTCTGATGAAGTGCATGTGTAGTTCAATGTGTTTGATGCATTGATGTTGGAATGGATCTTTGCATAGTTGAATGACACTTTGATTATCACACCAAAGTGTAGTCGGATGTTGCTGCTGAAAACCAAACTCTGACAGGATTTGACGAAGCCTCAGGGTTTCCTTACTAGCTTCAACGACGCCACGATACTTTGCTTCTGCTGAAGAAAGAGAAATGGCACTTTGTTTCTTGCAAGCCCATGTAATATGTCCAGAACCAAGAGTGAAGACATAACCTGTAGTAGACTTCCGATCATCAGGATCACTAGCCCAATCAGAATCAGTGAAACCAACCAATAGAGGAGATGTTTCTGCACTGTAATGAATCCTAAACAGAACTGTACCTCGAACATAACGAAGTATTCTTTTCGCTGCTTTCCAATGACTTTCATGTGGTTTGTGAACCGAGCAACAAGGTCAACAACAAAGGAAAGGTTAGGATGGGTATGAGTTAGATACAAATTTTTTCCAACAAGTTGACGGTATAAGTTAGCATCAACTTCAAGGGAAGTACAAGTGACTGCAAGTTTGCCTCTAGACTGAAAGGGAGAAGGCGTTGGCTTACAGTGTTCCATGTGAAAATGTCATAGAATATCACATGCATACTTGGACTGGGAAAGGGAGATACCTTCTTTGGATTGCAAGACTTGAAGACAAGAAAATAATGCAAGTGCCCTAGATTTGTCATTTCAAATTGCTTTTTAAGGCTAGAATTCACATGGTTTATAAGGTTGGGATCACTACCAGTGAGGATAAGATCATCAACATAAAGAACAAGAATGATAAGGGGCTTACCCACTTTCTTGGTGCAGACAGTATTGTTAGAGTGACACTTAGAAAAGCCAATATCTAAAAGAAAGCTATCCATTTTGGCATACCAAGCCCAAGGGGCTTGCTTGAGACCATAAAGGGATTTCTTAAGCTGACATACAAGGCTAGAGTCTTTTTGTATAAAGCTAGGAGGTTGTTCCATATAGATTTCTTCATGCAAATCCCCATGCTAGAAGGCGAAATTAACATCCATCTGATGGACTTCCCATTTGAAAGAGGCAGCAAGGGAAAGAACAAGGTGTATAGAGTTCATTTTGGCAACAAGGGAGAAGGTTTCAGTATAGTCAATGCCTTCAACTTGTGAAAAACCCTTAGCAACAAGACGAGCTTTATGTTTATCGACTTTTCCATCTGGTCCAAGCTTGGTTATGTAAACCCATTTGCATATAACAAATTTTCATCCCTTTGGAAAAGGAACAACGTCCCATCTATCATTTGCCCTTCATTCGTAGCTGCATCCCAATCTGGATGGCTTGAAGCTTCTGCAAAGGTGTTAGGATCATAATTTGCTGAAACTAAGTGTTCCAATGGAAGCTCTGATACCATGTAGGAATTTGTATTGTTCAAAGATAATTAAATTTATATGAGCTTCTCTCTTGAACGGTCACCAAACAAATGACCCTCCATACTCTTTAAATATATATCATGGACAAATCGGGTGTTAAGCCATGGATCAAGGGTCGGTAATACCGAGGAGAGAATGAACCATCAGATCACTTCATGTCTAGAACATATCATGACCGTCAAATTGTAAGTTACAAAAAGTACATACTAAAGAAACACACTTTACCTAACTATACACTAGACCAAGTTATACTTAATTATTTCCTATGTGTCGGAATATCCTAACAATTGGCCAATAGAGAGAAGCTCCAACTAGTTGCCAAAATGCTCCAACTTGATACCAAAACCCACTTGTGCTCTTGGAAGGGATTTCGACCATGTTTCTACCCAAATTTGAACCGTTGGGAGCTCGTAGTGGGTTAATCTGCGAACAGGGAACAAAACGATCTGAAACTGATGCCCAAGATGCTTGAATGAGGTCTAAGAGTTTGGGTTTTTCCCAAGATTAGCTAGAGAGATCCCCAAAGGTGGTTGAAAGCATTTCAATTCACGTGCTTCTTCATTGAATCATTTCCAAGCCATAAAAATGCAAGGGATTCATTCATTTAATAAATTTAAGATGCTATATGATCTACATCTTTAATATAATGTTATATATGTATGTATTCTAAGATCACTATTATAAATAAGAAAGTACCTAGAGAAAAATCCATAGCAATTAACGAACCAATTATTAATTAACTCACCACTTTATAGTCATTGGAGCCTTTGGTCATGGGAAAAAATGGGAATTTGTGTTGGGATGTTAGCGTTGTTTGAATGGTTGGTGGCATCCAGTGTGTTGGCATTGATGTCAATCAAGCTAGCATTGATGTCAAGATCAAGGGGAGTCCCATGGTTGCAGTAGTCCTTGGTAGAGAATCATCATAGTAGCAGGATAAGGCAAGAAGCTAAAATCTTATAGTTATGATGGTCTGTTGGGTAATATACCTTCCTAAATATTTTTCTAAGAAAATCACAATTTTGTCATTTTCGCCAATTTTGGGCCTAAGGCAGTTTCAGAGGAAAGCACTTAGGACAAGGGGGTCGAAATTATTCTCCTAGTGGAATGTGAGGACCACTTCTCCATGAAAAACACACTCACTGATTAAGAAATTCGTATGGTTAAGGAAGGAGTTCGAATTGCCTAGTGAAGGGGCCTACATCAAGGAAGGGAGCAACAATTATAAATAAGGGGAAGGCATCATCATTTGGGGCTTTTGATCATTTGATAATCGATTGTTGCTCTAGCTATTTAGCAGAGTCACATAGTGTTGTTGAGCACAAGAGTTTCCCAAGGAGGAAGATCAACCTCTCTTTGGTGGACTTCGAGTGCAACCCTCGGAAGGCCATCTTACCAGTCTTTGGAGTTGGGAAGGAAGACCATGCAGGCATCACGATTTCTAGCTTAGCTGGGACACAGAAAGGGGGCCACGCAGTGTTGGTGGAGTGTGGAGCTGGAGTTAGGGGTTGCATTGTTGTTGGTGTTAGGGTCATATAATTTAGGGTTGAAGTGTCTCCTTCCTGTTATTTATTTCAAGAATTTGATGGTCAATTTAGCTATGTATCACTAAGGTGTCATAGCCTAAAGGTTTACTTGTCATAGGAGCCATTTAGTTCTTGAATTCCTGTGGTCAAGAAAAGTCTGAAAGTTTGGGAGGTTTTTTGCATATAAAGTCTGGTTCGGATCATGTTGGAGGTGTTTTCATTGGAAAGTGCTCAAAAGAAACTTTCCAATGTTATATTCGGTTCTTCAAACCGACTTCTGGATCAAATGATAAAGAAAGTTGAAGTTTTTCTCCTGAAAATTAGAAAACAAAGGAAAAACATGAAAATAAGTTTTGGGTATTTTCCTTCTGCCATGTGTCAACTCATTGTGACATCGAATAATTTTCCGATATTTTCATATCGAAAGGATAGGTCTGGGGCATTCAATGATCTCATATTGGTGAACCAAAGCGATCGACGATTAGAGGTTCACGGCAGTCGACGATAGCATATCAGCTAGATCACCGGATTCGCTCTAAAGGGGTATCGAATCGCGAATCCGTCGAATACGACAGGATTCGGTACGGATTTGTGTCCTTTTTGGATGACACGTCTTGTCATTTTTTGACACGTCGTGTCATGGCACGTGTCACGAAAAATCGAATCGTGTCTCGATTTTTAGAAACGAGTCCTGGAAAAACCTCCTGCGCAGGTTAACAGCAGGGGTTTGCGGGTGTTTGCGGGTGTCTTTATGTGAGAGCAGAGCTGCGAGCTGACTGTTGAGTGTTTTCATTGTTCAAGTGAGAGCAGACGCACCAAACCTGAGAGCCACCACTACAGTCTACCAGCTTCGGCCCTCCAAGTAAGTTCATTCACGAATCGGAATCCGAATCATTGATCAATGTTTATAACTTTATTATTTAATGTTTAATATTTATACGATTCAGCCTTCAGCCTCTGAGTATTGTTGTGTGAGTCACCGGTCGGCGGCATGTAATGCTTGTTGAACGGTTCTCATTGCTATCAATTTGATTGACAATTAGTAATGTTACATGTAATTTCTTGGGGTTCGAATTTTAGTAAGAGATGCATCATCAAGACCCTATGGATGAAGCGCATTTTTCTGAAGTAATATTCTTTACATGTCAAATATAAATCAAACTAAAAATTTGCCCATCAAAATGAGACTTTAGCAAATTGAACATTTACATGTCGGAAGCATGATGAAGGCTGTCCTTTGGAGAGAAACATGAATTAATTTCCAAAATGATAGGTTACGGTGAAGACAGAAGCAGGTTTTTGCATCAAAAGTAAAACCTTACCCTTCAAATATCTCTGATATCTGCAGAGGTTTACCGTTTCCTACGTCTATGCATTATCAAGAAGCACCACTCT
This sequence comes from Pinus taeda, assembly GCA_000404065.3. Taxonomy (NCBI): domain Eukaryota; kingdom Viridiplantae; phylum Streptophyta; class Pinopsida; order Pinales; family Pinaceae; genus Pinus; species Pinus taeda. The sequence continues at coordinate 190,398 of APFE030708465.1, forward strand.
ACCTTTTACTTCATATAAAAAAGAATCTAATCAATCTGGATGTAAACATCAGCCTCACAGGAGTTTTTGATTCCAATTCCTTTCATATGAGGACTTGCATTGTTTTTACTCAATGTCATTCAATAAGTCTGTGTCCCATTAATTACACATAGTGACATATATTAGACAATTCCTCAAAAGATTTGGGACTAGAACATCCTCAAACAAATCAAAGATGTTTATTTTAAGCCAAAAGCATGCATAGTAATTCCAAAATATATACTTCATAAATTGTCGCAGATAGGATACAGTCTAGAGACCATAGCCTAAGTTAAGCATGGATTAACAATGATAATTTCACATTAAAACCTTGAAAATCTATAATGACTCCATGCCTTACCATGGGTAATAGAAAATGCAAATTTCCAAACCAATTTCATGCTTTTTCATTACAAAATCCTTAAGAGAGCTGTCAATCCTATAAATCATGTCCAAAGAGAGAACTTTGAGAGCAATGCCACATTCTTGCCTCCAATAAAGGAAGGAAGAAGGGCTGCTCAGGGCCAAAAAAGAATATAAGTTAAGAGGTTGGAGATAGACAATTTAATAATTTATAGATCCATGGTCAGTTTTCTATCAAATTGTGCAACAAGTCCTGAAGGCTGAAAGTAAGAATTTATAGAACAATTAATTCATTATGATTATATTAATATGACTTATTGAAGCTAATATTGATCCCAATCAAAACCGGAAGAAGCACTCAGATCAAAACTCAAAGACAGACATTGCTGAAGGCATGAAAACTTTATTGATGTATCCTTAATGACCAAAGTCCCTAATATGCACAAAGAATGATAGTTGTATCACTGAAAGGCCCGTATGGGAGGCATATTTTTTTCCTCCAGCAACCTGTCATGAGTCAAAAGACATCAGTGAAACACTGAAACCTAGGAAGCCCTTGGAATTACAGTGGTCATATTACAGTGACCATATTATTAATTTAAAGTAAATTCGTTGCTCCTTGAAATTTGGTTCAATGCCCCATGCATCAACTTTAGCCTCATGAACATCCCATGGTTTAAGCCACTAAGATTATGTGAGAAAATCTGATGTGCAATGGCATCCTCAAACTGAATTAGGATAACAACAAGTTACAATTTTTTTACAACAGTTTGTTCATTTTTTTGCATTTTTTAATTTTTGACAGCAGTTTGTTCATTTTTTCTATAGGTTGTCGTTGAGGTAACACCGTGGTTCGTAACAGTGTTCATGGCTCAATCAAAGGCAGCAGTTAGGGGGCAAAGGAAGGGCAAGAATGTCATGGGTAGAGATGCCCTTCCTCCCCCAATATCATCAGAGTCTGTTGCAAGTAATGTTGAGGGAAGAGGACTTAAAGACAATGATAAATATCCATTATGGAAATATGTCACAAGAGAGGATGGGCCAAACAACAAGGGAAAGGGAGGAGGCAATGTGCAATGGAAATGCAATTTTTATAACATTTCTTTCAAAAGCACATATTACTGTGTGAAATGACATTTGTTGGCTATACCTGGTTGTGGGATTGGATCTTGTAGAGCTATTACTTCACAAAAGATAAAAGAATTGGAAAAGGAGGCCAATGTTGGTATGGAACATGTGGCACTGGCTTCAAAATAAAAAAAACCCAATAATGAAGACCCCCTTCCATTTTTGAGGAAAGGGACCACCAAATTTCCATTTGAGAGTTCTACTTCTAGTGGGGGACAAGCATTAAAAAGAAGATCACTTGGTCCAATGGACAAGATTTTCCAAAAAGAGAGACGGGAAGAGCTTGATCTCACCATTGCCTTCTTCTATCAAAACTTTATATCATTTAATGTTGCACGTTCACCTTTATTTGTTGAGATGTGCCGAGCTCTAACTCAAGGGGCTCCAGCAGGGTATGTGCCTCCTAGGTCAGAGAAGCTGAGAACCACATTGTTGACGAAGGAAAAAAAAGAGGTGCAAAAAATGCTTGAGCCTATTATGGCATCATGGCCAACATCTGGGGTTAGCATTGTTTCTGATGGATGGACAGATCCAGCACGACACACAATCATCAACTTCATGGTGTCTTCCTTGAATGGTCCAGTTTTCATGAAAGCAGTGGATACACTTGGTGAATACAAGGATGCACAATTTATGGGTGAGTTATTTATTAAAGTTGTTGAAGATGTAGGTGTTGAATCTTGTGTGCAAATCATTACAGATAATGCACCTGTTTGCAAGGCGGCTGGCATGATTGTGGAAGCTAAATATCCACAAGTGTTTTGGACACCTTGCATTGTCCATTCATTGAACTTAGCACTGAAATCCATTGCTTTTGATGTGCTTTGGATTGGAAGCATTATTGAAGATGCAAGACATATCTGTAACTTTGTGCAAAATCATACAAATGCCCTCACTATCTACAAGGAGTACAGCAATCTATCATTGTTGAAGATTGTTGATACACGGTTTGCATCTTCATTCATGATGTTGAAGAGGTTGAGGGAGGTCAAGACCGCTCTTGGGTCCATGGTTATTTCTGAGTTTTGGTCTTTTTGAAGAAAGACAGATCAGGCGGCCTCTAAAAGAGTGAAGGACACGGTACTAGATGATGCTTGGTGGGAGAGGGTAGATCTAATTATTCGGATCATGGACCCTATCATCTCTTTGCTTCGAGTTGCAGATACAGACAAACCCATCCTAGGAGAGGTTTATGAGGGATGGGATTCCATGATTGAGTCTGTGAGGAGCATTATTCTACAAAGTGAGTGCCCCTAGTATGAGACATCACCAGAGGCCTTCTACGATACCATACATGATATTCTTGTCAGCAGATGGGACAAGAATTGTACACCTTTACATTGTTTGACTCACTCATTGAACCCCAAATACTACAGCCATGAGTGGCTGAATGGTGGACCTTCCCGCAGATTCCCTCCTCACATGGATGGTGAAATCTCACAGGGGAGGAAAGAGGCATTCAGGCGGATTTATCAAGATAGTGCATTGCTTGCTGAGGTGGAGGATGCCTTTGCAAAGTTTTCCACTAGCAGTGGTTGATTTGGAGTTTATGATGTTATTAGAGACAGAGGGGCTAAGAAGCCCTATTCTTGGTAAGAAAAACATGGGGCAACAAGCCGTCCTCTTCAATAGTTAACCATGAGGGTCCTCTCTTAGGTGACTTCATCCTCTTGTTGCGAGAGGAATTGGAGCACATATGGGAATTTGTATAGTGTGAAGAAGAGTAGGCATGAGCAGTCCAGGGCAGAGACAATGGTGTATGTGCACACCAACCTTCATCTTATTTACAGGCAAAGGGAAGAGTGGTTGAGGGGAAAGATAAAGATGTGGGATGTCTTTCCTGATGATATGGGTCTGGACACCATTGTTGAGTTGGCATTGGCCAACATGGATCTCAATGATCTAGTGTTAGAGCCTATTATATTTTATGACTTAAAGGGGTCAACCTCCACACCAGCAGATGCAGAGGTGACTATGGATATAGGGGAGGAGGAGGATGTAGAGGAGAGCAGTGGGGACCATGATGATGAGGACAGTGATGCTGATTCTGATGCTGATTGCTGCCTTAAAGCTTGTATACCTGTAGTTGTTTTATATTTTCTATTTATATTTTCCATTGGCATTGCACCAGCACTACCTATGTAACACATTTTGATTTGATGACATAATGAGAAAACTACAGTTGTCAGTGTGTTTATCTTACTATCTTGTAGTTGTTAAGTTGTGTATTCAGTTATGATTTAATCATGATTTAAAATTTTTAATAGATTTATCTTTATGTGACATACCACGAAATCTATTGAATTTTGTATGTACTTAGATCAGTAAGATAAGCTATAAAATAAAAATTGTATCATAATTAAAATTTTGTAGAATATCTAATTTTATATATATTATATATATAATATATATATATTATATATATATATAAAAAATAATATATAACAAATCCTATGTGTCCTGTTCCGGGGGGTCAACGTGTCCGAATCCGACACCATGAATCCTGAATCCTACAAATCCAGAATCCCCATGTCAGGTGACTTAGGTTCCAAATTGTTTGTGGAAATAATAGAGAGTTAACAATTAGTTGGTGCACTAGTGCATCCACAAGTGTCACTCTAGTTAACTGAATATTCCCTTGTCAGAAACTCATGCATGTCAATTCTGAGAAAGACCCAGTTGAGACTAGAGTGTAGGGACAATGTATTATCATTTGTATTATTTACTGGAGTGTAAATATCATGCATGCATCAAAGGTTGATCCTATGTTTGGATTGCATAGTTTTGGAAGCATGAAATCCCTTTAAATATGGGTTATTCATCCTAGGAATTACGAAAGAGATTAGGTGCTTGGAGAGCTGCAAAATTGGTTAAGTGTTGGCCAAGAGCTAGATTGTGAGATGAGAGGGTTGAGAATACTTGTGCGGAATTGTTCTAGTAAGAAAAATCTTTGTATCTTCACTCATATTTCTAATATATGCAATATAGATAGCAGGGTTTTGAGAAGTGGCTTTCCCTAGATACATCTTGTGTTATGTGCCATTGATTTATCTTCTTCTTGTTCATATAATTTTAATCGATCTATTGGCTTCCGCTGGTTGAAAGTAGAAGTAGATTATTGTCCTGTGATTTAGTACATTGCATGAGCTTGTGAATCTACAAGATTTTCTACATGGTATCAGAAATGAGAACAATATACTAGAGGAGATTTCAAATTTTTAAGTTTTGGGTTACAGGTGAAATTCAAATTTGCAATACATACTTCAGGATCAACAGATGGCGCTCTACAATTTGCGCCTCAAGTATGCCTTGGAAGGCAGCTTGAATTTTATAGCTTGGAGGGATAGAATGGAGACTGTGCTAGAGGATTATGGCTTGAGGGAATTGATTGATCAAGAAATTCCTAAGCCAATTGCATCAGATGCATAGAATTGGGTCGAATGGAAGAAGTGTGTGGCAAAGGCCAGGTGGATAATCCTTGAGGGAGTTCGAGACGAGATTGTCTCAAGTCTCCATGGAAAGGAAACTCAATATGCTATGTGAAAAAAATTGATGGGCTTGTATCAAAACAATAGCGACCAAAGGAAATTGGCGTTGAAGGCCAAACTTCGAAAATCAAAATGGAGAAAGGCGAGATGATTCCAAAACACTTGACCAAGTTCATTTAGTGTTGTGATGAAATTGGAAGTGTTAGAATCACAGTTTTCGAGGATGATATGGTGAGATCTTCTAGGACTCCCAAAGAGTTGGCATAGTTATCAAGACTCTTTCAATGGTTGGGAGAAGCTCCAGAATTGGGAATGACTGTGGTCGGATTTGATGTAGGAGGAGATTAGGAGGAACACCAAGGATGGTTCTTCATCAAAGATTGATGATGAAGAGAATTAATGCCTTAGCGATTAAGGTGAAGAAGTGGAAAGGGAAATATTCCCATTCCAAATCAGATTCTTATCATGGAGGTAAGAAGAAAGACATGATAAAAGTTAAGTGCTTTCATTGTCATGAGTTGGGCCATTTTGCTACAAATTGTCCACTCAAGAAGTCTAAGAAGAAGTCCTCGGGAGAAGTGGTGGGTGAGGCTTTGGCCTCTCAATTTGAATTGGACATTTCCCTCATTGCATGCATGGCGTCATCAATGATGGGAAGTGTATGGTACTTAGACAGTGGAGATTCATTCGACACGACTATTGACAAAGAGTTATTTAGTGACCTGGAGGAGAAACATCTCCAGATGCATATCGAGATGGGTGATGATGGGAAGTATAGTGTTACTGGATTGGGCACGATTACTTTTAAGAGGGAGCATGGGGCTCTACTCACCTTTAGTAATGTTATGTATTTGACCGGGCTGAAGAAGAACTTGGTATCTGTTTCCATGCTAGAGGATAGAGGCTATGATGTGATCTTCTCGAAAGGAAATGCATTCCTTCGACACATAGCCATGGGTCAAGTAAAGAAGATAGGGATTTGGGTGAAGAATATCTATAAGCTTAAGGTATAGGAGTGTGCTTCGTTGAGAACAAAAGTAGAAAGGGTGTAGAGCCGAGATGATGGCGAGTTGTGGCATAGGTGATTGGGCTACTTACATCATGGGGCTTTGAATATGTTGCAGTAGATATCTACCAATCTTCCTAAAGGTACAGTTGAGCAAGTTGATACATGCAAGGGGTGTACTTTGGAAAAATACACCAAGTCTTCTTTTCAGGACTGAGGCGGTTGATTAGAGGTTATTCTAGAGTGAGTACATTATATGTGTGTGGACCATTCTCGATAGTTTACATGGCCAAACATAGGTTTTATGCTATATGTGTTGATGACTATTCTTGTAAATTATGGATATTTTTCATGTAGAAAAAGAATCGAACTTTCACAAAGTTTTGTGAGTTTAAAGCATTGGTGGAGAAAGAGTTAGACAAGAAGTTTAAACCTCTACAGAGTGATAACGGTGGTGAGTATGTCTCAAACAAAAGTAAGAACTTTTGTGTAGTGGAAGGGGTTAAATGAGAGTTGACGGCACCCCATAACCCTCAGCAGAATGGGGTGGTCGAGAGGAAGAACAAAAGCATAGTAGGGGCAGCGAGGGAAATGTTGCATGATTAGGTCCTACCACTACACATGTGGGCCAAGGCATGCAACATAGCGGTTTATTTTCCGAACCATATACCACATCAGATACTTTAGATGAAGACACCAAAGGAGGCTTATTCTGTTAAGAAGCTAGATGTTGGTCACTTCAGGATTTTTGGGTCATCGATATATTTCCATGTGACCAAAGATGCATGGAAGCAGCTTGAGACTACAACAGAGTTGGGTATATTTGTAGGGTACACTGATACACCTCACAACTATCGGGTGTACTTAATGACCAACAAGATGATAGTGGTTTGAGGGATTTCAGATTTGATGATTAGAAGGCCATACAAATTTCTCTTGAGAGGGAGCTTGAGCTACATGCGGATGAGGATATTTTAGTGCCTAAGGTTGAGGAACCTCAGATTGATGTAGAGTAGCCACACGTAGAGGATCTGGGAGTGGATACATCCACTCATGAATAGTCTTCTAGAGAGGGGGAAAGGACACTATAGAGGTTGATAGATTGTTGGATGATGCATGGGATAATGTGGTAGCACCCACTTCTCAGTACAAGCAGAGGAGTTCACCTGAGAGGTACGCTAGATACATGGCTCTTATGGGTGAACAGAGCCATCGTCCTTTAAGGAATCAGTGTAGTAGCTGGTTTGGGCTGATGCCATGATGGAGTATGACTCCATAGTTCATAACAGTGTTTGGGATGTGGTCCCAAGACTAGAGGGCAACTCAGTGATGAGATCCTGTTGGCTTTAAAAGGTAAATCAAGTTGTAGATAGTAGTGTGGAGAAGCATAAGGCTATATTTGTGGCCCATGGCTTTTCAAAGGTAGAGGGGATTAACTATGATGGGACCTTTGTTCCTATTGCAAGGTACTCATCAGTCATATCTATATTGGCACTATTAGCACAGATGGGTTGGAAGATACATCAGATGGATGTGAAGACAACCTTCCTTAATGGCATGATTGAGGAAGAGGTGTACATAGAGAAGCTTGAGGGTTTTGAGACCTTTGACCATGAGTCGCATGTGTGCCTTCTCAACAGAGTGTTGTATGGGCTAAAGCAAGCACCCCGTTCTTGGTACACCAATATAGATAACTGCTTCACTGGGTTGGGCTTCATGACAAGTGAAGTGGATGCGAACTTGTACCACATAGTGGTGGAAGGTAAATGTTTTATCATTGTACTTTATGTTGATGATCTCGTACTAACAAATGATGATCAGTTGATCAATTCTTGCAAGGAGGACCTTGCAAGATAGTTTGAGATGAAGGACATGGAGCTCATGCATTACTTTCTTGGCATGGAGATATGGCAGGGAGATGGGGAGTTGTTTGTGTCTCAAGGAAGGTATGCCAACGAGATACTGAGGATATTCCGATGGAGAGAAGAAAACCCATGGATACTCCTCTAGCAGGTAATTGGAGGAAGGAGGATGCTACTTCAAGGGAAGTAGTGGAAGCTATTGTTTACAAGAATCTTGTGGGTTCACTCATGTAAGTGGTGAGCACAGGACCAGATATGTGCTATGTAGTTTAATCATCTTAGTCAAGTGATGGTTAGGCCTACCAAGCTATATTGGAAGGCGGCAAAGAATTTGTTGAGATAACTTAGGGGCACTTCTCAGTATGGATTATGGTACAAAAGGATAGAGGGAGTGAAGCTTCAAGGCTTCATTGATGTAGATTGGGAAGGAATTCCATCTGACAGGAAGAGCACATCAGGAGGCATCTTTAGTATTGGGTTAGTGGTAGTTTCATGGTACAATAGGAAACAAAGATCGGTTTCACTCAGTTCGGAAGAGGCAGAGTACATGGATGTGAGTTAGGCAACATGTGAGGCCATCTAGATAAATAAGATCATGGATGGTTTGTTTGGTCAACACATGGATCCAATTTTGATTTACTATGATAATCAGAGTTGTATCAAACTCTCTGAAAATCCAATTTTTCATGATCAGTCCAAGAATATTGATATATAATATCATCATCTCAAAGATTGTATATTGAGGCAGATTATGTTGTTAGAGTACATTCCCATGGAGGAGCAAGATGCTGACATTTTTACAAAGGAATTGTCAAGATGTAAATTTGAGTTTCACAGAGATAGGATTGGGGTAGATGATAATCCCTTTCGGGTTGAGAGGGAGTGTTTAGAAATGGAAACAAGAAATTCCAGTTTAATTTGTCCTTGAATTAAACTGAGAATTAAAATCGAATTCTATTCTCATAGCAACTTGTAAATAGTTAATTAAGTTTAATTAACTTAATTAGCTTAGGAATTTCGAGTTCGAAGTCTTTCTGTAGTCATGTATATGTTCTCCCTAAGTTTTTAGAGGTCTAGTATGATTTTAAATTGAGTTGGAAATTAGATCTCTCAGTTTACTAAGTTAAGTTTAGTTAAATTAGTTCCAAACTATTTGTGGAACTAATAGAGAGTTAACAATCAGTTGGTGTACTAGTGCATCCACAAGTGTCACTCTAGTTAACTAAATATTATCTCATTAGAAACTCATGCATGTCGATTCCGAGAAAGACCAAGTTGAGAGTAGAGTTTAGGGACAGTGTACTATCGGTTGTATTATTTACTAGAGTGTAAATATCATGCATTCATTAGAGATCAATCCTATGTTTGGATTGCACAGTTTTGGAAGAATGAATTCCCTTTAAATACAGGTTATTCATCCTAGGAATTACAAAAGAGATTAGGGGCTTATAGCTATAGAATTGGATAAGTGTTGGCCAAGAGCTAGCTTGTGAGCTGAGAGATTTGAGCATGCTTATGCGAAATTGTTCTAGTGAGAACAAGATTTATATCTTCGCTCATATTTTTGATATATGTAATACAGATATAGAGGTTTTGAGCAGTGGCTTTCCCTAGATACATCTTGTCTTATAATCCATTGTCTTATCTTCTTCTTTTTGATGTAGTTTTCATCGATCTATTGGCTTCCACTAGTTGAAAGTAAAAGTAGATTCTTGTCCTGTGCTTTAGTACATTGCGTGAGCTTGTGAATCTACAAGATTTTTTGTACACCTAGAAAAACCCATGCCATGATAGAAAAGAACCACATGCAATACCATGAATGCAAAATCTAGAAAGGAAAATATACATGCAAATCGATACCTACAAAGAATCATGTTGCAGCTGCTTGATCCTGCCTTTCCCCGCTTGATCTTTTCTACCTCTTGCCTTACTTTCCTTTCTTGTTCTAATGCCAAAATTGCTCCAAGAAAACTCTAAGTTTCCAAGAGTAAGAGAGAGAGAGAGAGGCAATAATGAGAGAGCTCCAAAACTGAACTAAAAAAAGATACCAACTGATCCTCGTAAGCCTTTTTATGAATGATGCCTCTATTTTCTTCATTTTCGATCATTTTCCTTCAATTTCCTCCTCACATGTAACCTGTGACATTTCACCTTCCTTTTCTCTTAATTTCCATTATTTCCATAAATAAATGTGCTAAAAATTCCATTTTTCCTTTCCAAAGCCTTAGTCATTACCTTTGCCACTTTCATTAGCCATAAACAATCAAATGAACACCCACTAGGATGTATTTCCCAACATTCAGCTTGGAATAAGTGTCCCATCAACTGTGGTTATTATTTTTTCCTTTATTAAATTTTATTACATGGAATTTTTACTAGGGCTATTACAGAACCCTCCCCCTTGGGGAATACCGTCCTCGGTGTTAAACCACACCAAGACCTCAACAAAACTACTGAAAATAAAACATACTACCCATGGAGCTTTATAACATAGCTCGATGTAGTATTTACAATTATCACCTTGCTGAAAAGCAAACCAACATCATAACCAAATAATAACATGACATCATAATAGCATGAAACCCATGCCACTTATTGGAGCTTTATAACTTAGCTCATGGAAGTATTTACATCCATATACATGTGTACATATAGAAAAATCATCAAAACATATACTAAAATCACACCAAAACACTGAGCCAAAACTGCTTTGGCTCAACCGACAAATAAGGAAGGATGCATATCCTGCATATGATCTTCCATCTCACATGTAGCTTCATCCGGTCCAAATTTCTTCCACTACACCTTAACTTGCTCGATTTCTCGATTACTTGGTTCTGGAGAATGAGCACCTTTTTCTGCAATATACACTGAGGCTTTGGTGGGAATTCTCCATCTTGTTCCACCTGCAATATAGACCTATAAATCACATGATCAACATCACTAACATACTTTATAAGAAAAGAGACATGGACAAAATCATGGACTTTCACCGTCAAAGGCAGTGCAAGTTTATCGGCTACTGGCCCAATCCTCTCAATGATAATGAAGTGTCCACAAAACTGTGGTGCCATATTGGCACATGATCCACTCCATAAGGATCTCTTCTTTTGTTTGATGCACAAGTACATCTGTTCCCCAACCTGGAACTCTTTGAACAACTTGTTCCTATCTGTATAGGTATTATGCCTATCACCTGCATTTCCTGTTCCATGTCTGTCAACATATCTGGTCCAATCAACACCTTGTTGATTGGATCACTCTAACTGATGGGAGTATTGCAACTCCGCCCATACAATTCTAAAAAGGACTCATCCTCAATGACTCCTGATAACCTTTTTTGTATGAGAACTCTACTAAGGGGAGATACTCTTCCCACTTCCACTACTGATGCATCACATACATTCTCAACATGTCCTCCAATATCCTATTCACCCTCTCGGTCTGTCCATCTATCTGTGGATGATAAGTTATACTAAAGGCCAACTTTGTACCCAAACCTGCAAATAACTCCTTTCAAAGCTACAAAGTGAACTTCGCATCCCTGTCTGACACAATCTTCTTTGGAACACCATGCAATCTAACCACATCTCTTATGAATACATGTGCCACATCACTAGCTAAGAATGTAGACTTCATTGGAATGAAGTGTGTAACCTTCATTAACCTGTCCACAACAACCATGATGAAAACATGTTGTCTCACTATCTTTGGCAACCTTTTGATTAAGTCCATGGAAATGACCTCCCATTTCCACTCTGGAATCGCAATCGGCTATACTAGTCCACCTGGGTTCTTACACTCTACCTTCACACGTTGACAATCAAAACACCTAACCACAAACTCTGCTACATCCCTCTTCAAATTCATCCAAATATAAAATTTATTCAGTGTACTAAATGTCTTTTGATAACCTGGGTGACTAGAATAAGGCTTCGCATGAAAATCCCTCAAGATCACCTTCTTGAGCTCACTGCTATCTGACACATATATCCTATCTCTGAATTTGTCCAATCCATATGCTATAAGATAATTATCCATACCTTGTGCATCTACACATGTACATGTACCTGTACTACCACATATACCTCTACCCCTACATGTACCTTTATTTGTACCTGTAATATCACTTGTACCTGTACTATTACACTGCCACAACCTGTGCATACCTGTCATCCTACTGACTTTCCTGCAAGATCCTATCCTGTAGATCTGTCCCATAGGAGCTCATAGCTACCAAGTGATTTACCTGTACCCACCTACTGAGAGCGTATACCACCCAATTATCTTTACCTTTGATGTACTTGATATTGAAATCAAACTCATTGATCATGGCCAGCCATCTAGCCTCCCTAGCTTTTAGATTTTATTGGTCAAACAAATACCTCAACTCAATATGACCACTCATCAATACAAACCTCCTGCCAAGAAGATAGTGTCTCCACATCTTCAATGCATGTATAATCGATGCCAACTATAGATCATGCGTGGGGTAGTTTTGTTACTGCTCATTCAATTTCTATAACTCATAGCATACCACTTGTCCTTCCTACATAAGGACTCCACCAAGTCCTCTCTTGCAAGCATCCATGCATACTACAAACACTTTGTCCAAATCTGCAATCTATAGCACTGGTGCATGTGTCAACAATTGCTTAAGTTGCTCAAAACTAGTTGTTGTAGTGTTTTGTTCTCAAAGATGTAGGAAAAGAACCCACTTAAGATTGTGGATGACAAACAATCTCAGTAATATAAATGGCTGCTAAACATTGTAGATCTGCAACAACTGATAGAAACAAAACCTATCAAATCCCTGATCTATGCTACAATCATAGTTAAACAGCAAAAAGAAACAGTAATAACTCCAATAATCCAATGGAAACCAGATATACAAAAAATATACTTTATTATAACACCTATGAAGGGAACAAATAGATGTTACTAGTCCCCCCTTATGGGATGGGTTCTTGGCTATCCTCAAATGTCTTTAGCTTGTGTAGAGTCTCTCTCCTCTACAATGTGTAAACCTAGCAAAATATGGTGTGCGACAATGAAAATAATAAGAGTTACAACAGTGAGTGCAACAATGAAATAATCAAAAGTGAATAATGAATGGAAAACCCTTCTATTTATAACAAAATATTGAGTTATTCTTGAATAATGAGCAATAATAAAATATTATTAACCCCATTCTTGGAATAACCACTTGGAATATTTTATTATATTTGGTTAGGAGGGAAAAAAGTGTTTAAACTTTTATTTAGAAATAATAAATAAATAAATGATTTATTTATCATCTCAAGAAATTGGTTACAGAACAATAAACAAATAATGATTTATTTAATTATTCATAAGGGATCTAGTCAAATTTGACAAAGAATAATAATTAATTAGTGATTAATTAATTATTCTTAGAGAAAAATAAGATAATTAATTATTTGTTTGTTTATTTTTCAAGATTGGGTAAAATATGACAAGGAATAATAACTAAACAATGGTTTAATTAATTATTCCTAGAAGAAAATTAAATAAATAGTGATTTATTTAATTATTCTTCATGGGTTTAACTATAAATTACTTAACAAAGGTGGTTTATTAAGGAATTTCTCATAATGAAAGCAATTTTACTATGGTAAATTTGGCTTTACATGGTGTACTTTGATCCATCTAGTAAATTAGGCTAGATGATCAATTTTTTGGTGATAACAGATTTCCCTTCAACGTACGAGTGTTAGGAGAAAAACATATGACCGAAGTACGTTGTAAAGACACAATCACTAGACAACACAGGGGAGTCAGAGAGAGACCAACAAAGCTGAAGTGAAAGAGGATAGGGACAGAGGGGGCGAGATTAATGCCAGTCTCCTTTTATGTTGTGGTACCGGACCTTAATGAGGTGAGGGAGGCATACCCATACCTATCGAGATAACTTAGTAAAAAAATAATGGTAAACCCAAAAACGTAAAATTGAGTAATTAAGTACATGTTGAATGGTACATGACATGCTGGCATAACAAAGCCATAAAATAATACAATCTATCCCATACACATAATGCACCTAGAAAAACATGAGCCATGACTGAATACAATAATATCTTAGTACATGAGATATAATGGCCCTTCCCTCAAAAATTGGGTGGTAGGGAGGATAGAACAACTGAAGAAGCCGTGCTGAAGAGGGAAGGGCTCTGCAAAACTGAATGGATCATCTGAAGGGCACGTGCATGCTATGAACACTGCGATCAGTAGGAACTGAACCCATCAACTCTATGGAACTGCATCTGAGGCTGTAGCATAATAGGAATGGATCCGAGCATGTGGGGGGTTACTTGAAGGGCCACCCCCTCATGAGGTCTGAGACATCTCACACACACCTAGGAATCATTGGTACATTCTGCTGCATCACTGGACCATCAAGTGTATGGATTATGAACATGAAACGACCAAGTCAAATGGCAATTATGAGTCCCTTTGCTTGATCTGAGGCGTCGAACAAGAATGGAAGATGGAACCAAGATACACCACCCTTTAGGCCATTCTTCTGGAATAAATGAGTTGATATCAACAGAATAGGGCCCGCGATAGGTGAGGAAATGAGGATCCTCAACTAAGGCACGAGCGAAAATAGTAATGTGATTCATGGACTGACACCGGGGATAATGGGAAAAGTGGTACTGAGGGAGAAACATACGACTTCCCTTGTCAGAGCATAAAGTGCATGGTTGACCTAGTAGTGACTGATTCAACTCCAGAGGGGATGGGGACATTATGAATGGAGGCAAAAATGGGAAACACAAGATGAATTGTATAAAAATATGGATGGAATACTGTGACATTATAGAATGATATGTGAAACAAAATCCATGGATGTAAGGGTGACTCATTGCAGATGCCCTGAACAAGGGTGACTCGATGATGCTGCCACACAGACTAGGCCTGGTGGGGACCATCGAAACATGAGTAAATGATGGTTAATCATGAAGAAGGTCAACACATGGTATGAAAAGTATTAAGAGGAGGTGGACCTCAAAGTAAAAATGTTACTTTATGAAGAAATTTGATTTTGAGAGGCGACGAAGTGACCCTTCTCGGAAAAATGTCTTCCTGGTGAAGTATCAAACCATCAAAAACTAAGGAAGACCCATCATAGTACTCGATGAGAGATTTCCAACGGTGCTGATGGTTTTTCAGACTAAGCTACGGTTTGGTTGCATTGTGTGACAAAACAAACTATGGGTCTTCCTATAAAAGGGTGTTTTCCCTCCAATTTGAGAGGAGGAGAAAGCCCTATACCTTGTGGAGATTGTAGTAGAAAAATTGATGATCGGAATTAGGATCTGCAAATTTCAAGCAAGTGGCCTTACTTGTCTAAACATACCCTTAATGCTTCTTGGAATGATGGTTCCTAGTGAAGAATTAAGGGAAGAGGAAAACGAGAATGAACTACTAGAGGAGGTCTAGAATCATCCTCACCCACGAAGTCAAACATGGGGACTATGTGGATATAAAGTGGAATATTTGAAGATATGGTATCAAATGTCTACAATATGCGATGTGCATATGGCTCACCAGAGATGCCGGTAGGATAAACTATCCAAGGAATGGGAGGATAATTGACCATACCTAGATTCGGTGGGATCTAGGCTGAGACTTAATTGAGAAGATGGCTAGGGGAAAGCCATCATGCCCCCAAGAATGGGATACTGCCTACAAGCATATGTGATGGAGGGAACTGATCTGGTATGCAAAGGTGGGAATGATTCCCCCTAGTAGGAGGATTTTGTGGAGCACCATTGTGTTCTGAGTGCTCTAATAAGGGATTCAATCATCTCGGCCCAACTTAGCATGAGATCCTCCAAAGGATGAAAAGGAGATGTAGGAGCCTATGTGCCCCCCAGTATGCTATGGGCATACTAGATGTATTTAGAGTGGGGGACTCCAAATACTTATATGTTTTATGTGATACATAATATGATTATTCATTTTGATATGACAATGAGGGTTCACCATGTGTTATGTTTATGGTTATCTAGTGTGGTATACATGTGATAAATTCCAATCTAGAATGTTATTTGCAATGGTATATACATAGTTATTTTGGGCTCTAGGAACATGACTGAATGTGATGGTTTCAAATTCATGTACCAACAGCTTAACTCGTAGATATTTTCTAAATAGGACTTGGTTATGCACATGATACACACCATTTAATTGCATGACAAGTAGCAAGGAATCTAAATGAACATGAAGATGAAGGATGCGATGAGAAAGGGAATCAACTAACAAACCTATCACTGCATCATATTCAGCCTTATTATTGGTGGCAGATCCAATACACATGTCATTCGAAAGGACTAACTTATGCAAGGGGGTAAAAATGGCCCAGGCTACCAAGGCTAGATTCCAAGAGAAGCGACTTGCACCGTCGGCATGACTGATCCACGGTGTGGATGATGGATCCATTTGAAAGGTGCAAAAGACAACGAATGAGATGATGTAGCCTAACTAACTTCATGGCAGAAATAAAGACACAAAAATCAAAGGGATATGCTATGAGAAATATTTCTTGAGGTAGAATGCACTGGGAGGATTAGGAAGGAAACGGCCTTCAGAATCCACTAAACAAGTATGCCCCCTTGCCTAAGTGCAAGGGTACTAAGGGGTAGACATAAATTCCATGATGTCCTCACCAGTCTAGAAGATGGGTGGACGAGAGGAAGACTGACTACATGATGTGTAGGCATTACCTGGTGCATCAACCTGAGAAATAAGGTTCACATACATATTATCTTGAATTGTAGATGATGAGATGGTAGACAGAGGATCTACAAATATTGACACCTGGGATTTTGTCGAAAGATGTTCGATAGAAGTGCGCGCAAAAACCTTAGGAAGGTTTTCCTACGAGGAACTCAAAGATGACGACAGGTAAAGGATATGGCCTATAGTGTCTGTCATCTCGACATCGGGAGGAGGGATCACGATGGTGGGACTAGAATCCCCATGTTCTAGTTGACTAGGGGTACCAGAATCCATGGGTAGAGGATTAGGTGTTCCAATACAAGTGGCCTTGTATTCGTGAAGTGCTTCAAGGAAATCGCAAAATTCATTGAGATGAGGGCAACAATGGAAATAGTGACCATGATGAATGCACAAGGCACAAGGGTGATTTGTGTGTAACATTATGAGTTTCTTGGGTGGACCCAGTAAGTTAACATGGACTTCAGGGATACTTGACTGAGGGAACGTTTCATGGACCAAAGGTTTGAGTTCAGGAAGTTCAGGAAAATTATTGGTGGTGTGCCCAACAACTCTAAACAAAGTGCACGAAGGTGATAGGTTTGGGGCTTTGGGAGTTGAAGGATCTTGGGGAGCCTTGTCCTTATGTTATTTCCTTTTTGCTTTGCCCCCTTGTTCGGATGCTTTCGCAACAGGAGTGGGTTCTTGTTGAGGTTGTGATGGAACTGAAGCAGTGACAGGGGCCATAGGGACAGGTTGAATTGAGGTCAAATCATGATAAGGTCTTAGCTAACCAGGCAGAGTGCTTGCAGGAGGATCAATGTAACATACTTGGATCCCCAGAGTCATATTAAGAAGAACCAGTGAAGCCATGATAGGGAAAAAAAAAACTCCAGAGGAGGGAATAAGAAAGATATCTAGTGTGCATGAATAGCTACTGGATGGTTGAGACCTAGAGGAATAGTTCCTAGTGGAAACATAGGAGAGGTACCCACAAACGTAGGAGGTCCTTGGGGGGTGGATCTAGAGGGCTCAACTGGGATGGAAACAATAGGGTGCTGAGGAGCTGGCTATTGATCAGATGTACCAAACTGCTTGAGAGCAACCTGTGACACTTGTAATATGCAAACACTCATAGAGCTTGGCCCTAATATGGGACGGGGATGACCAGAGAAAGCACCCAATAATGAGGAATCTTCATAGACTTCAGGTAAAACATCAGTGAGAGGATTTGAAGAATGCCTATCTGACATTGATGAGATAATGGACTCGAGGGAGGTCACAGATGTCAGCTCGTAGTAAGTCAACTGATCGATGGTAACGATCTTCCCTTCATGGGGGAAGCACATCTTGCGGAACATCACAGATGCAATGGCTGAAATGGAATATGTGTAACTATGACCTAAGAGAATGTTGTAATCCAAAGGGGTGTTAATGACCTCAATGTTGACATGGACAGTCTTGCCCGCAAGGGTCACTGGATAGTTGCAGTACATACCAAGGGGCTCAGAGGAGTGTCTTTCCCAAGCAAACAAAATGATGGTGGAGGGTGGCATCTTAGGTGACTTGAGTTATTTCCAAATGGAAGTTGACATCGCACAGGTGGCTGCAACTTCATCAATAATGCATCAGGAGATGATGGCATTACTGACTTGAACTGGTATCTGGAAAGAAACCGATGAAGGCAATGGGGGATGTTCTGATGTATCAACAAGGAAGACAATAAAATAATCATCAAAAGGATCTACTACACTCAAAGCGGTTACTAGATATTTATTTTGAGATGGGCACAACTGGAGTACTTCCAACGTCGACATGGCGGAAGGTGATTGCGCTAAGTTGTCTACTATACTGTATGTATGGTCAACTTAGTTAGAATTCGTATTACGACGTAATGGTCCCTTGGGGATCTTAGGAATTGCCTCAACTTTTGGTTCAGGCATCTATAACAGACCATTTGGTGTCATAAGAGGCTCAACAGATGCTTTGGTTTTGGACTCAATGGCAAATGAAGTGGATGGCTTGTCATATTTACGTGACGGAGTTTTCGGGTTGATATTAGAGGGTTTAACCTCATCATAATTCATCATAAGGATCTGGTAGTCACCATGACCAGAAGGTTGGGGAGGGTGGGCTGCTTGACCTAGCTGAGGTTGAGAAACAACAAATCCTTTCTAAGGGAAATGATTTGTAAGCAATGTCGGTTGAGATGCGCAAGATTCTGAGGCGATTGTTGACCTCTAGAAGCTGCTTGATCTTCCCACATTTGGCACATCTGGGGTAAGAGAGGGCACTCATGTGTATAATGGTGATGTACACGACAACATGCACAAGGCTTATTCATACAAATAACCTTGTTCTTCTTGGGTTGGCTACCCTGTTGTTGGTTGTTGGTGTTAGGTTGGTTCCCTTGGGGTTCACTACGTTGATTACCTTGATTACCCTGGTTACTCTTATTACCTTTTCATTTATTATTTTTCTTTGAATTTTCGGGATTGGTTGCACTCTGCTTTGAAAACACTTGACCCTAAGGGGCTAGTGGCTTCTAGGGCTAAGGATGCATGGGAGGCTACAATGTTAATTCTTGAGGGGCTAGAGCATTTGGTTGTGCATACAGAGGAGAAATAGTTTGGTAGATAGGCTAGGGCCCTGAAAAGACCTTGCCAGTAGGAGGGGCATGAGCGTTAGAGGAACTGGTGCCCCTTGCGGATAGACATAACTTTGCTGAGTATATGGAGAAGCATGTGAAAGGGTTCCAACAATATCGTCAGTGGCGTGAGATGCCCCTGGTGTATTGACACTTCCAGAACGAGGAAGGTCCAAAATGACGGTATAGACATAACGCGATTGCACATAAATCAAGTCATATCTTAGAGTAGTTTGGAGAGCTTCTTCCTCGGTCTGAGGAAAATGGGACACAACATATTTTTCAATGGGTGCTAAAAGGCTCCTAACAAACCAATCTAGATCGACATGGTCTTCGAAGGGCAAGGCACAACATGTGCTCCTCCTTCTACACCAATCTTGAACATGGTCTGAAAGTCGAGTGGCGGACGACTGACGGAATGAGGTCAATAACTCCATACCAGTGTCATACCGGAGAGGTAACAGGAAATATGAGAGGAACACTTTAGCAAGCATCACAAAAACGGAATGATATGCGGCGGGCTAGTCTACATAGCATTATGCAGTGTCTCGAATGAGTGTGCGCTAGAAAATCCAAAGATGAATGGAGTCATCGGTAATGGAATTAGATGAACACCACATGTGGAAGGATAAGACATGGTTGGTAGGATCCTCTCCAGTATTACCCTCAAAGTTTGGGATGTCTGAGGGAAGCTTAGTCGACATAGAAGGCCAACCAACATCGTGGTGTATGGGGTCATTTATCAATTAGCTAAAATCTAGTAGACTTAACTCAGCCATAAAAGAGAGCATGGGGGCTGCCGAAACGGTTCTTGAGACTGTTCCGCTTGATTTGACCACCGGGGTAGAACCAGAGCCAACACCAGGTTGGTTTCTTGTACCAACTGTGGGTCCAGACATGGTCACAATATGTGGTAAAGGAGGCTCAGAATTAGATGAACCAGGAGAAGAGTCAGTGTGGGGACTTGGAGGTCTATGAACTCGAACCCGATAGGGAGGGGTAATATTCCCAAGAAGAAACTGGGGGTGAAGGCTTAATAGTCTCTATGACAAATGCTTTGGTGGCGCAATGGTGATAAGGCACATGTGACATGAAAATCGTGAAGGGAGATCAACAATATGCCTTTGTCTGAATGAGGGGAGACAAATTTATTATGTTAAGTCTTGGGTTGGTGGTCTAAACCAGACACCCTTCGTTTAAGGTGTGTTTGTGTGTGCGAGTTTCTGCAACTCATGGCATACCACCTATCCTTCATACATAAGGACTCCACCAAGTCCTCTCTTGCAAGCATCCATGCATACTACAAACACTTTGTCTGCATTTGCAATCTGTAGAACTAGTGCATGTGTCAACAATTGCTTAAGTTCCTCAAAACTAGTTGTTGTAGTGTTTTGTTCTCAAAGATGTAGGAAAAGAACCCACTTAAGATTGTGGATGACAAACAATCTCAACAATATAAATGGCTGCTAAACATTGTAGATCTGTAGCAACTAATAGAAATAAAACCTGTCAAAGCCCTTATCTATGCCACAATCATAGTTAAATAGCAAAAATAAATAGTAATAACTCCAATCATCCATTGGAAGTTAGATATACAAAGCATAGATTTTATTATAAAACTTGTGAAGGGAACAAATAGATGTTACTAGTCCCCCCCTATGGGATGGGTTCTTGGATATCCTCAAATATCTTCAGCTTTTGTAGAGTCCCTCTCCTTTATAATGTGTAAACCCAACAAAATATTGTGTGAGACAATGAAAATAATCATAGTCAAAATAGTGAGTACAACAATGAAAATAATCATAAGTGAATAATGAATGGAAAACCCTTCTATTTATAACAAAATATTGAGTTATCCTCGAATAATGAGCAATAATAAAATATAATTAACCCCATTCTTGGAATAACCACTTGGAATATTTTATTATATTTGGTTAGGAGGGAAAAAAGTATTAAAACTTTTATTTAGAAATAATAAATAAATAAATTATTTTATTTATCATCTCAAGAAATTAGTTACGGAATAATAAACAAATAATGATTTATTTAATTATTCGTAAGGGATTTAGTCAAATTTGACAAAGAATAATAATTAATTAGTGATTAATTAATTATTCTTAGAGAAAAATGAGATAATTAATTATTTATCTGTTTATTTTTTATGATTGGATAAAATATGACAAGGAATAATAACTAAACAATGGTTTACTTAATTATTCCTAGAAAAAAATTAAATAAATAGTGATTTATTTAATTATTCTTCATGGGTTTAACTATAAATTACTTAACAAAGGTGGTTTATTAAGTAATTTCTCACATTGAAAGCAATTTTACTGTGGTAAAGTTGGCTTTACATGGTGTACTTCTATCCATCTAGTAAAATAGGCTAGATGATCAATTTTTTGGTGATAACACTAGCCTCACACTCCTCTGTCCATTTAAATTTCTTATCTTTTGTTTGTAATGATGTGATAGGAAAATAAATCTATGAGAATTTCTTGATGAACCTTTGATAATAGCCTGCTAGACCCATGAAATATCTCACCTCATCCACGCTCTTAGGAGCTACGCATTCCATGATGGCTCTTATTTTCTCTAGATCTATTGAAATGAACTCCTTGGAGACCACATACCCCAAGTAATGTACCTCAATTTGAAAGAAACCACACTTTTTGAGCTTAGCATATGATTGATGTTCTCTCAACAACCTCAACACTGCTGCTAAATGCTCGACATGATCTTCCTCACTTTTAGAACATACTAGTATATTGCCAATGAACAAAATAACAAACTTATCTAAATATGGACACAACACACTATTCATGAGGTGCATACATGTATCTTGAGCATTAATTAAGAAAAATGGAACTACGACAAACTCATAATTCCCATACCTAGTGTTAGCCTCCTACTGCAGTAGGTTACTCATCTTTCATGATTGACATTTTTACATGCCAAATATGTCATTCTTTGCATGCTGCAATGTTCCATATTTGCTACAGAGGCCAATGAAGGTTGCCAGGAGGAAGTGCCAGTTCAAACGCCACTGCTGTGTTCCAATTTTGATGTACCATTCCATTTTTTGAACAATTTTCAGTTAAAGGGAGGTCCAAATAGTTTAATCTTGGCCTCCCTAGGTTTCAATTTCCTGTTTTAGAATATAGAGAATGAATATCTGTCCAAACAGCTTAATCTTGGCAGATCCTTAGACAGGTAGAGAATCAAAGGAGCCCAACTGCTTAATCTGGGCCCTTGGAAGAAATAAGTGCAGATGTCGATAGGAAGAAAAAGAAAAAATTTGAAAAAGCTGGGTCAGCAAGCCCAAATGTGCCCAAACCAAAAAGAAGAAAAAATGCTAGGTAAATAGGTTGGGTAGGTAGTTTTGAGGTTGCAAAATGCTGATTTATAATCAATTCCACATTATCAAGTGTTATATTTATCCAGATCATAGTTATCAGGCAGTTTCATTTGAAGGATTTCAAACGATGCATGACTAATTTCCCCTTTCTCCCTCCTTCCCCAAATAACTCACTAATCTCCCTGAAGAGATCAAGATCTGCTTGATGCCTCTTAGTTTCATCATTTTCCATATCATTCACCTTGGTAAAGATCTGCTTTACTTAAGGAATATTCATACTCCCCTAATGGATCATTGTTTCCCTTAATAGCCTAAGATTCACTCACTTAGCGCTTTCTCATCATGGTCATATTAACTACTAACTTGCTATATAGCTCCCTATCTATCGCCCCATCCCCTACTAAAACTATGTTAATAATTCCCCTACATACTTATCCCCTCCCCTTCGTTGAAAAATAACCATAAGTATTCCTTGGGAATTGCTAAGTTTGCCCGAAACATAGCAAGAACCCTCGTTTTGCCCCTTTAAAACCATCTTCCAATGCAATGGACTCCTTTCTAAGCATAAAATTCCTCTTTTTTAAGCTATCGAACCTCTTTCGAGGCCTCAAATTCTTTGCAAAAGCATACATACCCTTCCTCCGATCGCAATAACCCTTGCCGACTGTCGTAACATTCTTCTGATCCCTTTGGATCCCCCTCCGACGCGATTATCGCAGTCGGAGGTCACAAAGGTAATGTGGCTCGTTGTTGTTTCTCCCCAATGGATGTCCCACTGATGCCATTTCGGCAATCGACGTATCGCAAATACTATATGTCACATATATATGCCCCCTCCCCTCTTAGCCAATGCGATATCGCAAGATCGGCAATCGGCGGTCGCAAGGGTCACGTTTCCAAAATGCATGCCTTTTCCCTTTGCTCTGATGCGACATTACCATAGCGTCAAGAGAATATATTGCATCACAAATCGCAGCATTTCAGTTACCGCTATCGCTTCGCAGAAACATATAAGGCACCGCACCATGTAGCATCCTGCCACATCACCCCACTGACGTCATCCGCCGTACCAGGACCCACCTCTGATGTCACCCACTAAAGAAAGGCTCGCAAGCACGAAAATGCATCTTAGGAGGCACGGATTCAAATTCTGAGGCAGTTTTTGATTCACGATTAGCGCTTAGCATTAATCACGCATCGCTATGGTAAATAGACCATATTGGGGAATCTTTAGGGAATATTTTGATTCCTCATCCATTTTTGGGCCGAAAAGGGCAGAAAAGGCCCGATTTTGCAAATTGTAGTGTATTAGAAGAAAGAGAGAGACCCGGTTCAGGCATTGAAGACTATCAAAGCAGACGTGAAGCCAAAAACCATGTCAAAGAGTATCAATGTTGCACCGAAGTGTATCAGTGAAGATCTTCTCAGGGCTCGAGGCCAATGAAACGCTAAAAGAAAACCTTGAAAGTCATGAAGCAGTTAAGGAACCATTCAAAGCTCATCATCACAACGATTGCACATTAAAACTCACATGAGATCAATGGACCAGAACTCAAAGAACAGTTATTGCAGAACCACTGCACCAGCTCACCAAAGACACAGTATTAACTCATTTTGATCCAGCTGCCTCTGGCGCAGCCCAAAGGATATTTACTCGCATTTAATTTCAGCACAAGTTTAGGTTTTAAAAACCTTTTCCCATAGACCTGTTTAGTTCGGTTGTAATAAATACTTCAGGATATTTCACCTATAAAGAGGGCCCTCAACAATGTAACAAAGGTTGGTTTTTGTTGGTTAGATGTTTTGCTTAAGCAGAGACTCGCACTGTATATTTGATCATTTCTATAATCAAATACTTCTTATGAGCTTGGATAATGAATTGTGTACTATGTTTAATAGTTGAAGAGTGACTGTGGAATTCTTGTGTCGATACATGACTCAATAAGTGCTTCTTACCTCTGTCTTTCCATTCATATATCATTATCTAAGCAACAGAAAGAAAGAATAGCTTAGAATTTTTTTAAGTGCACTCTATGCTCAATTTCTATTGTTTCTTTATGTTTTCATCTGTTTTAGGCATAAATATGAATTCCATCTCGCTCATATTTTCCCTAACTCACCATGTGTGACAGTTATCCAGGGATTCTTAACTGCCCCTAGATAGAGCTCATCCTCTTTCCCTCTGTTAAGCTGATTGAGAGATTCTTAATTGCCTCTCATTCCTTACATTTCATTCCATCTCTTTAGCTTGAAGTTTGTTTCATGTGTGTCTACCCTACTCCATATTCCTCTTGTAATCAAGAAAGCATACCCACATTCCTACTCCTTTACTCCATGCCCAATGGTTTGAAACTTATCACTCTATGCCTGCCTCTCTAGTCGAATGCATCTTCCTTCCATTCAAACACCATCCAAACCTAAACAAAACCCACTGAAGCCGATAGCTAGCCTAAAATCATAATCAAGAAAGCTAAATCATCAAGAGAGAGCCCTCTCTGATTACAGGTGGGATAGAACCTGTAATCCAAAGATTGGTTTGTGGTTACCTCGGTCGTATCCCTTCAGGAGCTTAGGGACAACCTGAGTGTTAACATAATGGCGACTCTATTGGGGACCTCCTCAGATAATCTCACAAAACCAGTTCAAAGCTCCACAAAGAAAGAAACTGACCTTTATCAAGTTTCTGTTAATCTGTATTCTTAGAAAAATTCCCAAAAAAAAAGCTAGAAACTGGCTCCCAAGAAGCATTCACATTGCACAAGATCAAACCCAGATCCAAACCCCCCAGCTGTTTTTGATAACCTCAATATAATTCCCAAGATCATTAGAAGACAAGAGCAGCAAGAAGGTTTGACTGCTTCCAATTCTGAAACAGTTCAGCGTAGCCATTTAGCAACCGCTGTTAAAGTTTTGTTCCGTTCAAACCCTGTTTCCCCTGGTTCATCATCCACTTCTGCGAGCCCTATTTCCACACCCCCATCCACTGCGAATACCACCACTACCACTCCTATTATCCCTGTTACTCTAGTTGTTCCAATTGTCCCGGTTGTTCTGCTTATCCCAGTTGTTATGGCCAATAGATATGCGCCTTTACAGCTGGCTGCAAATCCCGGGGCTATGCCTCAGGATTATTTGACTAAAATTACCTATTTTGATGGCGCAAATTCCTGCACAGCTCTTCAACATACAAAGAAAATGCAGGATTACTTTGAGAGTTATGAGATTGATGATGACAGTGTAAGAATGAAGATTTTTGTCCAAATTTTGACGGGTGATGTCAGGACTTGGTTCAGAGCACTCCTAGCCAATTCCATAGGAGACCCAGAAGCCTTATATCAGTCCTTTATTAATAGGTGGGAGAAAAAGAAAGACCCCTTGCACATATTATCTGAATATGACACTATTAAAAGAGGCCCTCAGGAAACTGTTTTGGATTACTGTGCAAGGTTCAATAATGTCTACAATGCAATACCACAGAACTTAAGACCTCCACCTGATCTCGCTTTGTACAAATTCCCTGATGGTTTTGATGCTAAAATGGTTTATCAGCTAAGAGAAAGAGCCCCTCAAAGCCTTCCAGAGATGCAAAATGTTGTTGTTAGTGTGGAGGGAAACCTAATCACCAAAAGAAACAGAGCTAGAACTAAGAGAAGAACTACCCTTAAGGAAGAACCCTCGGCCTTAGACCAGAAGTTGGATGCTATTATCAATGGCATGCATAGGCTGGGAGACAGAGTAGAGAGTGTCGAGAGGAAATCATCATGGGAAGGGCAACAACCCAATACCATAAGGAATCCAAACTTCAGGAAAAATCAAACCACAAATGTTGGGAGAGCTAGTCCCGAACATGATATTAGACCTCCTTTCCAAGAAAACTACGCAGAGGCATCCACATTCAGTGAGCCCACAGAAGAAAATCACATAAACTTGATAGACTCGAAAAATGAGCAACCAATCTTTCTCACTCAAGAAAACCAAGACTACCCTGATATAAAACAATTTCAGACCAAGACGGGAGAGTCTTTTGATTTTAAACAAGGTTATGATTCTATTGTATATGAGGTCCACAAACAATATAAGCTGAGAACAAGAACCATTGATGCCCCTGCACCTAGCAAAACAAAGGACAACAAACAACCTAATAAGATTAAAGGCAGGGTTGTCATAACAGAACTAGTTAATATTGCTATCCCAAACCCGCATCAGGTAACTATAGAGGACATATGAGACATGCAGCCTCATACTAAGCAGCCTCTATCTCCTTCTTCCTCAGAAGAAAATTTGAAAAACGTTCCAAAAAATCTTCCCAAGACAGAAATACCACAAACTATCATTCACGATAGCATAGACAATCCAAAGGAAAACACAGAGAGTATTCTGGAAAAGGAGAAATCTGCTGCTATTAACGCTAAGAATCCATCAGAAAAGCTATTCAGTTTAGAAGATGAGATTAGAAAACTCAAAATTTCCATCCCCCTCTCAGAACTTGCCAAACATGATGTATATAGGCAACAAATTCAGAGATCACTTCAATTCCCAGAGGTCAAGGATGATGTAAATGTTCTAGATGATACCCCTAAGCTGTTGTTTGGCCCAGAAGTTAATGGAAAAATAACATATGGATCTGTTCCACCTTTTGATGTCAGTCTGCACATACATGAAAAAATCTTGCACAATGCTATGTTTGACTCAGATGCCTCACACAATCTTATGCCCAAAGCTGTAATGGAAAAGCTAAACCTTGATGTCACAAGACCCTACCAGGATCTATACTCCTTTGACTCAAGTCAAGTCAAATGCTTAGGCTTAATCAAAGACATTTGTGTGTCTTTAGTCCAATTTCCCAACAAGACAATCCTAATGGATGTAGTAGTTGCTGACATTCCAACAAAATATGGTATGCTCCTATCAAGATGATGGGGAGCAAAACTCCAAGGGTCCCTTCAACTCAACCTCTCTTATGCCACTATTTCTATCTTTTGGCAACCAAAGAGATTGTATAGAGAAACACTGATGAAGTATGTGGTGAGTAGTGAGGCGATGCCCCAAAATTTTCCAATTTACTCAATCCATTCTGATATGGATTCATTTATTTATTTTAATGAGGATGAAGATCCTCCAACTGATGAGAAGCCTCTAGCTTCAAAGCTAGAGACATGCATAAATGAAGAATCGGTTGCCCATGCCCATGAAATAGTCACGACAGTCAAGGCAACCGATAAACAAGAAGAACCTCCTCAAACTGAAGTTCTAGATCTGCCCAATCCTAAAATAACTGAAACTTTTGGTACAAACCAACAACATGAAATTACATGGTATTTAGAGTTTGATGGTTCTGTCAACAAGTTAAGAGCAGGGGAAAGTGTATGGATTCACAATACACATGACAGTCATGCAGAAGGCCATGCCTACAGGCTAGACTTTAGATGTACCAACAACATGACAGAGTATGAAGCTCTCCTCTTAGGCCTAAAACTGCTCAAATTTCTAGGAGCTACAAAAGTGTCCATTCTGGGTGACTCCAATTTGATTATCCAACAAATGAAGGGAAACTTTGTTACTAATGAAAATAGGATGAGGGCCTATAGGACTGCTGCAACAGATATACTTAACACCTTCACTGAATCCGAGCTTGCCAAGATTTCCAGAAACCATAACATACACGCTCACAGTCTAGCCACTTTTGCTAGTACATGCAAGCTTCCTTTTGAGCCAAATCACCATTTTACTACTGAGATAAAACATAGGCCCGTTGTTCCTAACAATATTAGAGACTGGCAAGTATTTGAAAATGATGCCCACATTAACAATTTCCTCACCCTTGAGGGCGAATTTTCAAATTTAAATATTGACATGGACGCTGTGAACAATTCCCAACAACAAACAAATGAAAATAATTAGGCTGTAACAGCTACAACAACAAAACAAATCCTCAATCCAACTGTTTTTGACAATACAAACATAGAAGAACTGAAAGGAATGCATTTAGAGGAAACAGCCAAAGTAGAGGCTGAGTTCATTGATCTGAAGAATAATTTTCTGCCTGTTGGCCTTACTCCATTAGAAGATATGTTTGATGACAATGATGTGCCCAAAAAGCCAAAAATGGAGCCTTTAGATGCTGCTATAGAAGAACACAACATAGGGACAGCAGAATAGCCCAAAATGATTAAACTGTCCAAAAATCTGCCCTTGATCAAAAGCCAAAGTATGTGGATTTATTCAAAGAGTTCCAAGATGTATTTGCCTGGAGTTATGAGGACTTGAAGTCCTATGACACCTCAGTAATTCAACGTACTATTCCCTTAAAACCAAATAAAAAAACATTTAAGAAGAAACTTAGAAGAATAAACCCTATGCTTCTTCCTCTCATTGAGAAGGAAGTAAAGAGAATGTTTAAAGAAGGTATTATAGCACCCATCAGATTCTCTGAATGGGTATCCAATCTAGTTCCCACAAGGAAAAAATCAGGTGAGATCAGACTGTGTGTAGACCTAAGAAACTTAAACCAAGTCTCTTTAAAAGACCACTACCCTCTGCCTAAAATGGACCATATCCTATAAAGAGTAGTGGGTTCCTCTAGGATTTCTTTACTAGATGGATTCTCAGGTTTCAATCAAATACTTGTTCACCCAGATGACCAAGACAAGACAACCTTTACTACACCCTGGGGAACATTTAAATATGTTAAAATGCCTTTCGGGCTAAAGAACGCTGGTGCCACCTTTCAAAGGGCAATGGATATTGCATTTTCCAAGGAAATCCATGAATTCCTTGTCGTCTATCTCGATGACTTAACCCCGTTCTCTAAATCTGATCAAGAGCACCTCAAGCACTTAAGGCAGATCTTCATAGCATGCAGGAAATATGGCATTTCCTTGAACCCCAAGAAGTCCTTGTTTTTCCTTGAGGAAGGTAAGTTGCTAGGCCACATCATCTCAAAAGACGGTATCAAAATCAATCCGGAAAGAATTCAAGCAATCCTTCAAATTCCATACCCAAGAAACATAAAAGAGTTGCAAGCATTCCTTGGAAAGATCAATTTCCTAAGGAGATTTATCCCAAACTTAGCAGAAATGATAAAACTATTAAGTAACATGTTAAAAAAGGATGCCAAGGTAAGATGGTCTCTGGAAACCAAGCAGGCTTTCGAAAGTATCAAATTTTCCTTGACTCAAATCCCTGTGCTCACAAGTCCACAATTTGACAAGGATTTCATCATCTTTTCCTTTTCCTTGGAGCACACGATAGCTGTTGTCCTTTTGCAAAAGGATGATCAAGAAAATGAAAAGCCAATTGCATTTTTCAGTCAAACCTTAAGAGATGCACCTCTAAAATACCAAATTATGGAAAAACAGGCCTATTCCTTTGTCAAAGCCATCAAAGACTTCAGAGTTTATATTTTATATTCACACATGATTGCTTATGTCCCAAACTCTGTTGTAAAAGACATATTAACACAAAAGGGACTAGAAGGCAAAAGAGGCAAATGGATTGCCAGTATCCTTGAATATGACATTGAGATAAAACCCACAAATCTGATAAAGGGACAAGGTTTAGCCAAGCTAATGTCTGAAACAAATCTTCAGGCCTTAGACATCAACCAGCTGGATAATAAACAGGAGCTGGCGACTCCACAGATCAGTTAAACATTTTTACAATCCCCATGGTATGCCGATATTTGCTATGTATTGTTAAACCTGTGTGCTCCCCCATGGTTGTCCAGAACCAAAAAGAGATTTTTAAGAATGAAAGCGTCAAAGTTTTGTGTCCTAGATGGTGCTCTGTTTTGGAAAAATCATGAAGGAATTTTGCTAAACTATTTAACCATAAATGAAACCAACAGCATCATGAAAGAGTTCCATGTAGGGGATTGTGGAGGGCATCTATATTGGAAGTCCACTGCTGAAAATATTTTAATGGCTGGTTATTATTGGCCCTCTCAATTTGTAGATGTCAAAAAATTTGTTGTCTCATGTCACAAATGCCAAATCTTTGAAGGAAAAAGAAAACTGCTCCCTTTGCCCCTTAAGCCTATCTCAACCGAACAACCTTTTCAACAATGGGGTCTTGAATTCATAGGTGAAATCCATCCCTCTTGTTCAGGCCAGCACAAGTGGATTTTAACAGCCACCGATTATTTCACCAAGTGGATTGAAGCCATCCCATGTAGGCAAGCCAAGGACTCCACTATCATCAGGTTCCTTGAAGACAATATCCTCTCTAGATTTGGCTGCCCTGAGAAAATCATCACTGAAAATGCTGCTGCTTTCAAATCCAGAAAGATGATCAACTTCTGCCATAAATTTCACATTACCTTGGGCCACTCTTTAGCCTATTATCCTCGAGGTAATGGCCTGGCCGAATCCTCCAACAAAAGCCTCATAAATATCATAAAGAAAATGCTGGAGGAAAACAAAAAGAACTGGCACCGGAAGCTCAAAAATGCCCTGTGGGCAGACAGACTTTCAACCAAGAAATCCATTGGGATGAGCCCTTATGAGCTAGTTTATGGCATGGAAGCCAAATTCCCTTCATCTTTGGGTATTCCTATTATCAAACTGCTACAGGAAATTCAGGCTGAACCAAATGATATTCAAAGAAGAATTAATCAGACCATTCACCTTCAACAAACCAGAGAGAAAGTGTATGATAGAGCTCAAATTTTGCAAGAAAAGCTCAAAATAATATTTGATAAGGGAGCCAAGGCTGAGGATTTCTGGGTTGGTGACAAAGTTCTAAGATGGGACTCATGAAGAGAAGACAAGGGCAAACATGAAAAGTTTGATTTTATTTGGAAAGGTCCATTCATTATTAGCGCAGTACAAGGAAACAACACATATTTCCTCAAATCTGAAGATGGCAGCACAATCGAAGAAGGCCCTGTAAATGGCCAAATGTTAAAGCATTATCATGATCCCTTTTGTTGAAAATCTCCCAACAAGATGATGTCTGTACATAAATGTTTGTTTATATCAGCATTTTTATTTTGTTTTTATATAAAAGTTCAAAACAATAGAGCACACAGAAGAAAGCAAGCGGTGCTACACAGGGCACAAACATTTTGATTGAGGGGAAGTGTTGTTCTCATTCCTACATTTTCAATTATCAGACACCTAGCACTGAAAATTTTCAATTTACAGCAACAATAGAAGATCCAGGCAGTCTGACTTGTTGTTCTTGACTTTTCACAAGGAAAAGCCATCCCCAAGTGGAGCCACTGTTAGCCTCTTCTGCAGCAGGTTACTCATCTTTCATGATTGACATTTTTACATGCCAAATATGTCACTCTTTGCATGCTGCAATGTTCCATATTTGCTATAGGGTCCAATGAAGGCTGCCAGGAAGAAGTGTCAGTTCAAAAGCCACTGCTGTGTTCCAATTTTGATGTACCATTCCATTTTTTGAACAATTTTCAGTTAGAGGGAGGTCCAAACAGTTTAATCTTAGCCTCCCTACGTTTCAATTTCCTGTTTTAGAATATAGAGAATGAATACCTGTCCAAACAGCTTAATCTTGGCAGATTCTTAGACAGGTAGAGAATCAAAGGAGCCCAACTGCTTAATCTGGGCCCTTGGAAGAAATAAGTGTAGATGTAGATAGGAAGACAGAAAAAGAAAAAAGTGGAAAAAGTTGGGTTAGCAAGCCCAAATTCACCTAAACCACGAAGAAGAAAAAATGCTAGGAAAGTAGGTTGGGTAGGTAATTTTGAGCTTGCAGAATGGTGATCTGTGATCAATTCCACATTATCAAGTGTTATATTTATCCAGATCATAGTTATCAGGCAGTTTCATTTGAAGGATTTTAAGTGAGGCATGACTAATTTCCCCCTTCTTCCTTATTCCCCAAGACACTCACTAATCTCCCCAAAGAGATCAAGATCCGCTTGAAGCCTCTTAGTTTCATCATTTTACATATCATTCACCTTGGTGAAGATCTGCTTTACTCAAGGAATATTCATACTCCCTTTATGGATCATTGTTTCCCTTAATAGCCTAAGATTCACCCACTTAGCGCTTTCTCATCATGGTCATATTAACTACTAACTTACTATATAGCTCCCTATCTATCTCCCCATCCCCTACTAAAACTATGTTAATAACTCCCCTACATACTTATCCTCTTCCTTGGTTGAAAAATAACCATAAGTATTCCTTGGGAATTGCTAAGTTTGCCTGAAACATAGCAAGAACCCTCATTTTGCCCCTTTAAAACATCTTCCAATGCAATGGACTCCTTCCTAAGCATAAAATTCCTCTTTTTAGGTTATCAGACCTCTTCCAAGGCCTCAAATGCTCTACAAAAGCATAGATACCCTTCCTCTGATCGCAATAACCCTTGCGACTGTCGTAACATTCTTTCGATCCCTTTGGATCCCCCTCCGACGCGATTATCGCAGTCGGAGGTCGCAAAGGTAATGTGGCTCATTTTTGTTTCTCCCTGATGGATGTCCCGTTGATGTCATTTCGGCAATCGGCGTATCGCAAATACTATATGTCACCTATATATGCCCCCTCCCTTCTTAGCTGATGCGATATCGCGAGATCGGCAATCGGCGGTCGCAAGAGTCACGTTTCCAAAATACATGCCTCTTCCCTTTGCTCCAATGTGACATTACCATAGCGTCAAGAGAATATATCGCATCACAAATTGCAGCATTTCAGTTACCGCTATCACTTTGCAGAAACATATAAGGCACCGCACCATGTAGCATCCTGCCACGTCACCCCGCTGACGTCATTTGTCGTACCAGGACCCACCGCTGACATCATGTTGACGTCACCCGCCAAAGAAGGGCGCGCAAGCACGAAAATGCATCTTAGGAGGCCTAGATCCAAATTCTGAGGCAATTTTCGATGCGCGATTACGGGAAATAGGCCATATTGGGGAATCTTTAGGGAATCTTTTGATTCCTCAGCCATTTTTGTGCTGAAGAGGGCAGAAAAGGCCCGATTTTGCAAATTTTAGCGTATCAGAAGAAAGAGAGAGACCCGGTTCAAGCATTAAAGAGTATCAGAGCATATGTGAAGCCAAAAACCATGTCAAAGAGTATCAGTGTTGCGGCGAAGTGTATCAGTGAAGATCTTCTCAGGGCTCGAGGCGAATGAAACATTAAAAGAAAACCTTGAAAGTCATGAGGCAGTTAAGGAACCATTCAAAGCTCATCATCATAACGACTCCACATTAAAACTCACATGAGATCAATGGACCAGAACTCAAAGCACAGTTATTGCAGAACCACTGCACTAGGTCACCAAAGACACAATATTAACTCATTTTGATCTAGCTGCCTTTGGCGCAGCCCAAAGGATATTTACTCGCATTTAATTTCAGCACAAGTTTAGGTTTTAAAAAGCTTTTCCTGCAGACCTGTTTAGGTCGGTTGTAATAAATACTTCAGGATATTTCACCTATAAAGAGGGCCCTGAACAATGTAACAAGTGTTGGTTTTTGTTGGTTAGATGTTTTGTTTGAGCAAAGAATCGCACTGTATATTTGATCATTTCTATAATCAAAGACTGCTTACGAGCTTGGAGAATGAATTGTGTACTATGTTTAATGGTTGAAGAGTGACTGTGGAATTCTTGTGTTGATACATGACTCAATAAGTGTTTCTTACCTCTATCTTTCCATTCATATATCATTATCTAAGCAACAAAAAGAAAGAATAGCTTAGAATTTGTTTAAGTGCACTCTATGCTCAATTTATGTTGTTTCTTTATGTTTTCATTTGTTTTAGGCATAAATACGAATTCCATCTGGCTCATATTTGACCTAATTCACCATGTGCGACAGTTATCCAGGGATTCTTAATTGCCCTAGATAGAGCTCATCCTCTTTCCCTCTGTTAAGCTGATTGAGAGATTCTTAATTGCCTCTCATTCCTTACATTTCACTCCCTCTTTTTAGCTTGAAGGTTGTTTCATGTGCGGCTATCCTGCTCCATATTCCTCTTGTGATCAAGAAAGCCTACCTGCATTCCTACCCCTTGACTCCATGCCCAATGGTTTGAAACTTATCACTCTATGCCTGCCTCTTTGCTCGAATGCATCTTCCTTCCATTCAAACACCATCCAAACCTAAACAAAACCCATTGAACCCAATAGCTAGCCTAAAATCATAATCAACAAAGCTAAATCATCAAGAGAGAGCCCTCTCTGATTACAAGTGGGCTAGAACCTGTAATCCAAAGATTGGTTTGTGGTTACCTCGGTCGTATCCCTTCAGGAGTTAGGGAAAACCTGCGTGATAACATGTTGATTGAATTATTTCTCTTATCTGCGTCGTGATTTCGCGACCATTTAATTTTTTCCACTGATGGGTAGAGTAGATTCAAGTCTATTTTTTTCGTAAATTACAATTATCAATTTGAATCTACAAGGAAGTTCCACATGGTATCAGAGCAAAATTCACTCTATAAGAGGAGAATACAAGTTTGTCTTTTGCAGGTGAAATCAAATTTGCAGTATCATTCTTATGAGCCAACAAGATGTCATTCTACAGATTACGACTCGAGTATGCCCTTGAGGGTAGTTTGAACTATATTTCTTGCAATAAAAGTATGGAGGTAGTGTTGGAAGACAATAGGCTAAAGGAATTCATAGACACTGATATTCCTAAGACAACTAATACTCAAGATCTGGCAGAGTGTAGAAAATGTGTTGCAAAGGTGAGAAGTCTTATCCTAGAAGGAGGTCAAGATCATATTGTCTTGAAATTCCATACTAAGGAGACTCCATATGAAATGTGGAAGGTCTTGACATACTAGTTTCAAAAAAACAATGACCACAAGAAGTTGGCACTGAAGGACAAGCTCAGAAAAATCAAGATGGAGAAGGGCGACATTATTGTTGGCATTATGAGACAAGTGTTGTCCTTGATGGAAAATCACTCAGATGATAAATTATAGTGCAGCAAAGTTACTTTCAAGTTCACGGAATTTTATGCAGAGAAAATTTTACTTCATGTAGAGAAAAGTTCACGGAATTTTATGCAAAGAAAAGTTTATTTCATGTAGAGAAAAGTTCATGGAATTTTATGCAGAGAAAGTTTATTTCATGTGGAGAAAAGTTCACGCACTTTCATGGTTGGTTCATGGTATTAGTCCCACAATTTTTGATACTATGGTTTTGGCCCGTGGTATTGGTCCATGATTTGAGGAAGAGCTTGCCTATATAAAGCAAAGGAGATCATTTGGCTTGTGTATGCTTTTGGGTTGAATATCTTAAGATCTGAAATATTGCGTTATTGTTTCAAAAGCTCGATCTATATGAAAGTGAACTGGAAAGCGAATCTGTGAAGGGTGATCTCTTGAGCGCTGCAGCTGCGGAAGTGCAGAGGCGCCACAGGAGACTCCGCAGGAGGCGCTGCAGGAGGTGCCGCAGGAGACGCCGCAAGAGGTGCCACAGGAGACGCCACAGGAGGCACCGTAGGAGACGCCACAGGAGGCACCGCAGGAGACACGACAGGAGGTTCCGCAGGAGACGCTGTAGGAGGCGCCGCAGGAGACGCCACAGAAGGCGCCGCAGGAGACGCCACAGGAGGCGCCGCAGGAGACGCCACAGGAGGCGCCGCAGGAGACGCCGTAGGAGGCGCCATAGGAGACGCCACAGGAGGCACCGCAGGAGACGCCACAGGAGGCGCTGCAGGAGACGCCACAGGAGGCGTCACAGGAGACGCCACAGAAGGCGCCATAGGAGACGCCATAGAAGGCACCACAGGAGGCGCCGCAGGAGGCGCCACAGGAGGCGCCGCAGGAGACACCGCAGGAGGTGCCACAGGAGACGCCGCAGGAGGCGGTGCAGGAGACGCCGCAGGAGGCGCTGCAGGAGACACCGTAGGAAGCGTCGCAGGAGACGCCGCAGAAGGTGTTCTAGGTTTAGTTTTCTGTTATTGTGGATCTGGTTATCTGGGTGACTTACTGGTACTTGATGATCATTTGATATTTATGGATCCAGTTTGAAAATTTATGAAAAGTTGTCCTTGAAGGAAAAGAAGTAGGGGCTTGTAGCTCCCTTCCAAGAGAGACTAGAAAACGAGAGAGAGTTGTAGCTCTCTGCAGGTTGCATCCTGTGTACTGGTAAAGGACTGCACCAGTACAAGACCATTGTAAAAGGAGTTTCTAATTTGAAAGAAGATAGAGACATATTGCAGCAGGTGGTTTTCACCCACATTGGGTTTCCACCTTATACCTGGTGTTCTTTGATGTGACTGTCTGTTTTTCTTGTTCATGCTCATTGTTTTATGGTACTGATATGCAAAAATAATTCAAAGTATAAATAAGGAAGAATTGTTAAAAGGACTAGATAATACTGATTCACCCCCCCTTTCAGTATTATTTTCAACAATTGGTATCAGAGCAGGTCCTTCTAAAGAAGCTTGATCGCTTGAAGGAAGATCTTTCATCATGAGCAACTACGAGAGGGAAGCATCTATCAGGCCACCGGTTTTTGATGGGACAAACTTCAATTATTAGAAGGTAAGAGTTACTGCCTATCTTCAATCTCTTGGTACAGAAGTTTGGAACATCGTAGAGACAGGCTATGATTTTCCTTCAACTACTCCTA